>JZKD02S1872709.1:0-10007 GCA_000966675.3 Picea glauca
CAGCTAGCAGATTTTGATTTTGTCCTGGAATCTCTCTTGGTTATGGTTTAGACTCTCTGATCAACTCTTGTTAATCTTGCTTGGTGCGCTATCCTTGGAGAGAGGTGCGCTATCTTGTTTGTCTATCTAGCCTAGGGTTTGCTTCCATAATGATTATATGTCAAGGTTAAGATTCTCAAGGGTGGCTTCGGCCTATGATTGGGTGACAATAGTGATATTTTTTATGGTTAAACGAGCACATCCATCATATTCTAACAGGATTGGCCCATAGTGATGTGGGAAAAAGTTCTTCCAACAAAAGGCATCGATATGTTAAGAAAATAAAATATGGTGGAAGTGTTTCCACAAAGTCATCTGGCAAGAAGATTTCTTCTGAAGAGTTGTCCAATAGTGACACTGTATCGAGTGTTCCAAAGAAAAATAAGAGACACTCTTAGAGTTCTCTGACTGGATAATTCAAGAAGGCTAAACCACCTACATTTGATGGATAAATTAATAAGGGAGAAGAAGCCAAGGGTTGGATGTTGGGTTTGAAGAAGTACTTTTGAGTACACAATTATTTTGAGCATACCAAGGCAAAGGTTTCCATATTCAACCTGAATGGAGGAGCTTCCGTATTGTGGGAAGATATCAACGAGCTAAAGGGATTGAAAGAAATCAAATTGACATAGAAGCAGTTTGAGATGCACTTCAAAAAGGCATACTTATCAGAGAAGTACTATAATGACAAAATCAAGGATTTCCATGAGCACAACTTGGGACAAATTACCATGGATGCCTATGCCAAAATATTTATGGAGTTTTTGAGGTATGTTCCTTACCTCAAGGATGAGAAAGCCAAAGTGCAACATTTTTTCAGTGGATTGCCATTGTCCTACTAGGACATAATTGAATTCGATAAGTCAAAGACATTGTAGGACACTATAAGGAAGGCCAATTGTTGCTACGACCAGTCTAAGCATAAGTAGGATCCTTTTAAGGGTTGGAAAAGAAGGAATAAAAGTGGGTCTTAGAAAAAGGGATTCAGATAATTCCCATACAAGAAATCAAAGAAGGTCGCACCATTTGGTTAGCCAAACAGGAGTGTCCATCAACAAAATTTTCCATATTAGAGTGGGAATAGACCAATAGAGCAGGCAAGATAAAAAGTAGAGGAACCAAAGAAAGGGTCTCTACAATGTTGGGGTTGTGGAGAACCACACCTATTGAGGGATTTTCCTCATAGGCAACGAGACCGCAAGAAAGTTTATCATGTGCAGGAAGCAACCATGGTCAATGATGTGGCTAGAAGTGTGCCAAGGATATATGTAGTTATTGAGAATTGACAAGCAGACCACCAAGATTATGTAGTGTGTTGGTTGTGGACCCTGATTATCTTCCTGATTCAAAGGTATTTGTTTTCAGCTATGTTTATACCCCATGAAGACTGTACACCCCTCCATGTGGGGGAGTTGTAGAGGGGGCTTGCCCCCCCTGCAGGGTCCGGGGGCAAGCGGGGGTTCAAGTGTGAAGTACTCGAAAGAAAAATTTCCTTGTAAATGTACATTGTAATTTCATACTAAATCTGGACTGTTCATTTTAAGGTCGCATATCTGACGATAGAAGTTATGTCAGGGTTTTTTTCCCTAGAAGGCAACCCTCTTTTATGAGGGAAATGTATTGTGGCTATGCATTGTTGCGAATTTTTGCATTCTGAGAGAGGATACTGTGAGAGAAAGAAGAGGAAGTTACAATGGGTGTGCTATAGGTTGTATCCCTTAATTTGCTGGATAATAAAATGTAAGGACCTGAAAATTTCTCTGGTGGACGTAGCCCACACTAGGTGAACCACGTATATTTGTGTCTCTATTATATTGTGTATCTTCTGTGTTTTATTTCCGCATTTGTTTTTATTTTATTGCTCTGCAATCCTGTTTTTCTAACAACTGGTATTAGAGTGAAAGGTAACTCACAGGAAAATAGGGTTCCTGGTTTGAGTGGGAGAAATGGTGGAAGATGTAAAGTTTAAGTTCAAAAAATTTAATAGCCAAAACTACCAGTTATGGAACATGCAGATGGAATATTATTTATGTAAGAAGGATCTATTCCTGCCATTGGGTGGAATAGCAAGGAATTCTAGTACCATGATGGAAGAAGAATGGGAGGTTCTTGACAGAAAGGCACTAGGAATGATACGACTGAGCCTGACAACGTCTGTGACTTTTAATATTTCAAAAGAAAAGACAACGAAGGAGCTAATGGATGCATTGACCAAATTGTATGAAAAACCCTTGATGTCCAATAAAGTATTTCTAATGAATAGATTATTTAATATGAAGAAGTCATAAGGTGGGTCTGTTGCAGATCATTTAAATGAATTTAATATAGTTATTAATCAACTAAGTTTTGTAAAAGTGGACTTTGATGATGAGGTCATGGATATTCTAATATTGTTCTCATTGCTAGAAAGATGGAACGACTTGGTCATGGATGTAAGTAACTCTGTCTCTGGTTCAAACACTTTAAAATTTGATGATGATGTTGGTGTTATCCTTGGTGAGGAAATGCGATGGAAAAGCACAGGTGAGACATAAGGTAATGCGTTAAACATGGAGAACATGGGAAGACAAAAGGATAGAGGAAAGGGTTCAGGGAACCACGAGAATTATAGGAAGGGCAGATTCAAATCCAGACTAGGAAATATAGAGTACTGGAATTGTGGGAAGAAAGGACATATGAAGAAATACTGTAGAGCTCCAAATAAACAAAGAGATGGACAACAGGAGAAAAATCAAGAAGCAAATGTAACAGGTGATGTGTTACAAGATGCTTTGATTTTTTATGTAGATAATATTTTCAAGTCTTGGGTAGTAGATTCAGGGGATTCATTTCATGCCACACCCCATATGAAACATTTTCTAGATTATGTTCAAGGTGATTTTGGACAGGTTCATTTGGGTGATGATGTACCGTGCAAAATTGTTGGAATGGGAAAGGTAAAAATAAAGCAAAGGAATGGAAACCACTGGTTGTTGAAAGAGGTAAGACATGTTCCAGATCTAAAGAATAATCTGATTTCAATAGGACAATTAGCAAGTGAAGGTTGTATATCTATATTTATAGATAAGGCATGAAAGGTCACCAAAGGATCACTAGTGATAGAAAAGAGAGAGAAGGTAGGTACATTGTATTTATGTACTGATAATATTGACCGTTCTATATCTTTAGCTTATACAGGAGTGGATACAACACTATGACATCATAGGATTGAAAACATGAGTGAGAAGGGGATGTAGATACTTCACAAAAGAAATTTGTTTCTAGATCTTAAACAAATTGATTTGAATTTCTGTGAGCATTGTGTTTATGGAAAACATAAGAGAGTCATATTTCCGAGAGTCGGAAAAGAAAATAAGAGTGAAAGGTTAGAGCTTGTGCACATAGATGCATGGGGACCAACTTAGGTATCATCTCTTGGTGGCTCTTGTTATTATGTTACTTTTATTTATGATGCAACTAAAAAAACTTGGGTTTATTGCATTCGAAAAAAATCTGATGTTTTTGATACTTTTAATAAATGGAAAGCTTTGGTTGAGAATGAGACATGAAAAAGAATGAAGTGTCTGAAATCAGAAAATGGAGGTGAATATTGCAGCAAGGAGTTTGATGATTACTGTTCATACCGTGGGAATCGTAGAGAGAAGACAGTTTTAGGAACACCACAAGAAAATGGTGTGTCAGAAAGGATGAACATGGCAATCATGGAGCGTGCAAGGAGTATGAGATTTAATGCTAGTTTTCCCTTACAGTTTTGGGAAGATGTTGTAGATATTGTTGTTTACTTAATAAACAAAGGAATATCAATATCTTTGGATGGTACAATTCCAGAGGAGGCATGGACAGGTAAAAAGGTAAACTATTCTTTTTTGAAGACTTTCGATTGTGAAGCATTTGTCCATATTGATAATGAAAATAGAACAAAGCTTGAGGAAAAATCCAAGAAGTGTACCTTTATTGGATATGGAATTAATGATTTTGGTTATCGCTTATGGGATTATGAAAATCACAAAATCATTAGCAGTAAATATGTCATATTCAATGAGAAGGTCATGTACAAAGATCAGTTGCAGAGAAAAAAACATGAAAAAGAAAAACCATAATACACAGTTCTTGATGAGATCACTGAAAAAGAAATTCCAAAGATACCAGAAAATCAAAATGTAAAACAACAGGAGCAACATGTACCTCAAACTCCTGCAAGTGTTGTTAGAAGATCTACCAGGTTAAGTAGACCCCCTGATTGATACTCTCCTTCATTTTATTATTTATTGTTGAGTCATTATGGTGAACCAAAATTTTATGAAGAGGCAATGCAAGTAGGCACTGTTAGCACTCTGTGAACTCGTTTGAATGAGAAAATGAATGACAGAGGTAACCTAAAAACCAAATTTAAGTCTGAAAACTAGCCTTTTTGACCCAGAGAGGGCTCCCTCGGATACTTCGTGTCTATACAGGTTGTGGCTTTGAAATAGTCGGCTAGATTTAACATGTTCGTTCGGTATTTCTGGTTCTATTGGAAAGAGGCTACGAGACCTTGGGCCATGGAGTCAAATTTGATAAAATGAGAGAAGTAAATGAATCGGTAACTAAAACTCGAGAGGATAAAGGCTAAGTAGGAAATGGTCTTTCGGTTTGAAGTCGTTGTGTGTGGTGGGAGAAAATACATAAAGTAACTCAGATCACCGCTGGAGATGAATTCTGAATTGACTTAGAAGAAAACAAAGTTGTCTAAATTGCGAAAATCTGGAGCACCGTGCAGTGAATTATAGACCTGCAAAGCGTTCTGATTTAGACAAAATACAGATATGAATACAAAGAACACGAGAAGCACGTACATAAAAGAAGTCACAATACATCAAACCACTACCATTAGAATCTTTTCATCAAGTTTTAGGACCTTTGCATTAACATTCAATTGGTTTCGAAAATTACATTCAACAGTCACTGTCTACATTACTTTTCCAACCAACCTGGATTACATTGAAAATACACAATATATAGAAAACGATGTGCTGCTTGGGCTGCCCTGTCCCCCAACTACCATGCCTAGAAATTAGGCTAAGATTATTCCCTACCAAGTGATCCTTTGGATGACACTTTACTAAGAATAAAAACTCGACTGTACCCAGTCATAAAAAAACTGACACTTTTACCATGAGAGCTCAATCATCAACAAGATTCTGTCATTAAGAAATTACACGTCAACATTTTTCCTTTGACAGATTATCAGGATGATCAAGTGCTTTTCCAAACTCCCACCATCCAGTGTAATGATTTCGATTGCTACAGTGCGATCATTTTCTGAGGTGTGCATGTGGTGGGTAACCGTGAACTGTCATCGGTGTCTCCACGATGACAACGCCTGTCAGGGGACGATGCCTTTCTTCAAAAATGTTGTGTGCTCAACTTACACTTGTCCTTCGCGATGTATGGGTTTCTAGGATTTGTGTGACGCATGTTTTTCGCACGGGTACATGTCAGAGATCCTGCTCCCCAGCAGGAAACAAGAAACAGGGAGGAAAAATCTTGCGTCGTGTTCAAAAAAACAAAACTGGATTGATCGATTAAGTTTCTAGCCTCATCTGCAGTCTTGATACTAGAAGCGTTTTCTTGAGAGACCAGTTGCACCTTTCCATATTATTTACTTGTCTTCACAAAAACATGTTCCCTTTCAGCTTCGTTTGTGCACTGGCTAGAGCTGCGCAAACGTTTTCCATGGCCGATCCGCATTCCCTGAAGTGCTCCACAATTCTCCCCTCTGACATTCTCTGTGCCTCACGCAGTTGAATGATCATGTTTTTTACTTCTCTAAGCTGCCTCTTGAGCCAAGCCACATTCCCTTCTCGACCCTGTGACACTAAGGTTTCGACGATCTTTTCCGCCAACTGCTTTCTCAATTCCCTGTTCTCCTGGTACAACTCAACAATAACAAGCTAAGATTTCTTTCGCTGCTGTGATGATGCACAAATATCCATGTCATCAACATCCGAACTTCTCCACCTAGTGCAGGTTTCTTGCTTTGGACCTTCAACAGGTTCCAGCCGAATAACGCGCATGAGTAACTCCTCAACGACCAATTTTTCTCTGAGCTCGCTCAAGGCTTGGGCCTTCCTGGTCTCTCTATTCTTCCTTGGTATGCCCCTTTTCTGGGGCATCGAATGTTGGGGGGGAAGGCTTCCAATGTCTTTCCTTTCTCTGCAACCCTTCCTATTTCTGCCTCCATGCTGTGTGATTTTTCTTTTCCTGTGGGTAGAGGGGGATCTTTTTTGGGGTCCCTGGGAATCTCATCTGCAAGTAGAAATGAATCCTAGATCTTTCCCAATTGCCTCAATTGCTCAAGTATCAACAATTTAATTAGTGAGATATGAGATAAGTTCTTCTTCGATTGGTTTTCTTTAGCTTGAACACTGTCTACCATTCCTCGAAGGATTTGGTGCAAGAAGAAGGGCAACTTCAACGATTTCCTTTGTGTGAAATGCATCAAAAACCTGATGTGATGTGGGTGTATTCCGTCAGATCGTATTTCCCAGGTAAAACACTTTCTAATTTCTATTAGGAGTTTCCGAAAAGGCTCTTGTAGATATCGACTTGGAATGCCTGTTTCAACTTTCCCATTCAAGTAGTTTGGTTTGATGAACTCCTCGTAGCATAACACATCCAAAGGCATGCCCTTAGACCACCTTTCACTGTGCAGAGGGATCTCTGTCGCGGCTGACAAAGTTTCCTTCGTCACCTGGAATGTGATTCCTGCGATTACCACGCGAAACCTGTTGAATTTGAGTGCGAACTGTTTCGCCAGTTTCACGTTGAATCCTTGGATTTTCTTGCAATAGAGAATGCATCCGACCCATTCGAAAGATGCTCTGATATCTAGATCTTCATTTACCAATGCCAAGTTTTGAGGCTCGGACCCCACAGTCCTGCCACTTCGTGCCCCTTTTATTATGTTCTGAGATGTCGTCATGGTGCGAGGACGGGTCGATTTTGTGACAATGATGATGACAGGCTCGTTGCAGTAGGGGAGCACGAAAGGGAATTTTGACGTGACAAGAAATCTGAGGATGAGGGGATGAATGTGAGAGGACTTATAGTATGAAAGACAAACTGGTGACCAACTTCGACCGATTCCAAAACATGATATAAGATGAAACAAACATGATGGTCTTGATCGAACTAGTTTGTGACACAATGGATGGAAATCGACTTTCCCACAGTGAGGAACTCAAGTCTTGTGGAAAATGTTATAGACAATGCGTAGAATCAGCTGGTAAATGGAATACATGTAGAGGGACTGACATTTATAACTGGACGGGTGAGGGATGGAATCATGATAGGGGACACTGAATCCATGGTGATGAGAAGTTTGAAAGCAGGACGAATATTTGTGCGGCACATTCACGCGATAGATACAATTCAGAGTGTGTGAAGTACAAATGGTAAGAGCTACAGAGTATATGTGATATGAGAATCATGATTTCTTATCCTTTCTGACTTCATGATGAGCTGATTATGGTCATTATATCCGTCAACGTGACCTTAACTATAACAACTTGCTTCGTCCTTGGCATGTAAGACCTCCTCTTCTGAAAGGACCCGACCTTTTGGGAAAATAATTTTATCATTTACACATGTTTGGTTCTAACGTCCATTCCCAACTCCAAGGGCCAAACCGACCACTTGCTGACTTCGACCCATTTGTTGTTCAGTACCTAACCTCACATGCTTTGACACACAGACTATGAATCGACTAAGACTGATCCTAATTGAAAAAATGACAACGCTAACAATTGGCTCCAATGGGGATGCTATCCTCCCAGTGAGGTGGCAAAGAACAACAGACCATGTGCATGACCATTGGGGCTTGTTTGATTTTTAGACTCTGAAACAACGAAAAAAGACACACCCTAGACCTTATTGACATAGTTATGATCAGAATCAACATAAAGTTAGGGCCTTCACTCTGGGCTTCAATTTCCTACTGACATACTGCCTCGAAATGCCTTCTTTGAAAAAAAAAAATGAAACGACTATTTACAATGATATGAAAAACTAAACATACCTTACTAGACTAGATAGTGTTTGAGGAACCTACCATTTACAGGCCCCCCACCAGTGAGCTCTCCGTTAAGCTCATGTAGCATATATGCGTTTCTTCCGTGGTATGCAACGATTCTGAAAGGTCCCATCCAAAGATGATCGAATTTTCCATTCTTTCCCTTATCTTTGTTCGTTGCGTCCCACTTTAGCACTAGATCATCCACCTTGAAATCCTCCTACTTTGAATGTTTGTTGAAATTTTTCTACATCCTGTCTTGGTGTAGCTATGATCGGTTGAAAACCTGCTCCCTCATCCACTGTGCGTGAATTAGCTGATTTATCCTCCTCTGAGCGTCATTTGGCTCGACCTCTTTCTCTTGCAGCAACTTCCTGATGGACAATCCCAACAAGGTAGGGAAAAATGCATCTGCACCATATACAATTTGGAATGGTGACGTATAGATGGAATTTTTAGTAGTGATACTATCAACCCACAACATGTAGATAAGATTCTTGTGTCAGGCCTTCTTGTTGTCCTGCAAGAGCCTCTTAATAATTGTGGTTAAGATTTTATTTGATGATTCCTCTAACTCGTTACCCTGTGTGTAATACGCCGTAGAATGTCCCAGGGTTATATTGTAACCCTTACAAAACTTCTCCATTTTCTTGGACTTAAATGCCGCTGCTTTATCCATGATTATCTTGACAGGGCCCCTGAACCCAGACAAAATGTTGGTCTCCAAAAACTGAATGTTGATTGTGTCGATAGCCTACCTCATTGGGACTGCTTCAATCCATTTGGTGAAGTAATCTGTAGCCATAAGTATCCATATGTGTTACTCCGAGGGTGGTGGATGAATATCTCCTATAAAGTCTAGGCCCCATTACATGTGTTAGTGATAAAAAATGCACTGGCATTTTGTTGGAGAAATGATGCCTAATCTTGCAGGGAACTTTTGACTGCCTTCCCGAACTCCAAATGCAGATTTTAAAATATCATTGGAAAGCTTAGGATTTCTAGATGTCAATCGACTATTCAAGCATGTAAAACAAACTCTCCATGACTTAGAAATTCATTTTTTCTCAAGGTAGTTTTTATTTAAAAAATCTACGCTTTCACCAGCTATTTCGTCTTGAATTTTGCTAGTTAGCTGGTGAAAGCTTTGCTTTTCACCAGCTAAAGGGTCATATTTAGGGAAAATTAGCTGGTGAAACCCGTTACATGTCAGAATGACCGAATTTTTACCCAGATTGAGATTTTTTGAGTTGGAATGGTTTGAAACCTCTTCGAATGGACATTTGTTGAATTATCAAGTCAAATCCAATAGCTATTTTTGATGGATAAGGGAAAGAAGAGGTGTTTCAATAATTTTTGGTACCTTTTTCAAAGGCAGAAAATCAGGGTTTTTGCACACTTCAGAAAATTCGAAATTCATCCTTGGAGGACTAAATCAAACAACCTTGGGAGGCTAGAATGCACTTCATCAACACTCTACTACTCTTGAAGATCATCAGATATGGATTGACCTCATCTTGAGGGTCTTTTCCTAGTTTATTGTAAATATTGTTTTACTTTCTGTATTTAGAAAATTAGATCCATTAATTCAGGATCTAGACACTGTGATGTAAAGCTATAAAGCTACAAACATAAGATTAATTCAGGGTTCAATCCTGGATACTTTTTGGCTATGTACTTTGACTCTTTTATGTTATATGAATCACAGTCCTCTTTTATTACCAATGTCAGTATTGTTCATATGTTCACCACTCTGTAATTTGATTCAGTTCAGCTTAGTTATTGAGAACTGTCATCTTCTTGTGTAGCTCATGATTGTGAATTAAATGATTCTTTGCTATCTTGTATGACCCTACATGTCTGTGTACCTGGTTATCTTGAATAGTATTCTTCACACCTTATTTCATCACTGTAA
>JZKD02S1872709.1:10017-34739 GCA_000966675.3 Picea glauca
TGAAGCATTGTATTCTTGACATATCTTTCTCTTGATTTGGTTTCTTCCTGGAGCCAAACTTCTTTTTATTCCTGAAATCCTTGAACCTTGTTGTGAAGGCTTTATCATCGTACTTATTTTGGGGTTTCTCTTTTGCACTGGTTCTTGATTCTTCTTGTGCACAACAAGTCCAAAGTTCTTCAAATGTAGGATACTCCTTCCTTGTGTTCATGCTTGTGGAAAATGCATCCCATGTCTTGGGAAGACCATTGAGTAATATGTTTACCAATTCTTTTTCTAAAATGATCTCTTCAATAACTTGTAGTTGATCTCTTAACTGAGAGATTCTCACAAAGTATGATGTTATATTGTCATCATCATTCATCTTCATGTCACGAAGCTCATTCTTCAGACTCATTACTTGTCCAATGTTTCTGCCTGAGAAGAGGTTTGTTAGGGCATCATACATCTTCTTAGATGAGTCAATATGGGAGATGTAGGGTATCAAGTGGTATTTTATAGAGTCCACTATGATACTCATGGTATTGATGTCACTGTCTCTAAACTTCTCGATCACTGCAACATTTTACGGTTCCTTCTCTTTTCCTTCTTCAAACTTTGGTTCCACGAGCTTTCATTTCACGCTATCCATCACTTTATTCTTGGCAAGGATGAGGTCAATCCTTGTCTTCCACGCTCTGAAATTAGAAGCCCCGTCTAATTTGTTTTTTGACTTCTTGGAGTAATCCATGGTTTCTTTGACTTGGTCAACCCTAGATTTGACCAAAAAATCAAACTTTACGTCTTGGCTTGTTGAGAGTATCAGGAGATGTGCTAGGCTAGGGTTCACTAGTCTATCGAGAAATTAAGTCAATCCCTTCACTTAAGGTGCCTCAATGAGAGGGTTAGGGTTTCTGCAATTGCACCTGCTAGTAACCCTAGCGACAGTGCTTTAGTAACTGCTCCTGCTAGAAACCCTAGCGGTAGTTCTTCAACGAGCTTAGTATCCTTATGGCTAAGCTCCCTTTTAGTGGTTAGACTGAAAGAAGGAGGTGTGAGCCCATAACCTGTTATAATATGATGGATGTGCTCATTTAACCATATACAATATCACTATTTTCACCCAACCATAGGTCGAAGCCACCCCCGAGCACCTTAACCTTGATAGAGAATCATTCCGGAAGAAAACCCTAGGCTAGATAGCCAAACAAGATAGCACACCTCTCTCCAAGGATAACAAACCAAACAAGAGTAACAAGATCTTATCAAAGAGTCCAAACCATAACCAAGAGAGAGTCCAGGAAAAAACTGAAATCTGCTAGCTACAACGGCAGCTCTCCTCCAAATTTGCACACAAACTATCAAACTGCAGTGTGCACAAGTGTTGCTTCTGTAGTTCTGAGAATGCCTACCAGAATGAAGACTGGCCTCCTATATTTATACTAAAATTGGCAAACCACTTGGGCCAACTTCTCATTCTAAGTGCCTAATTACTTAGTATATAATATTTCCTTTAGTCGACTTCTTCTCTTGGAGGTTAATAACCTAATACAAATTATCCTCTTGAGTCGACTTGTCTTCTAGGGTTATTAGCCAACTAATTAGGGTTTCTACTTGCTTCCCAGAATATTCTATTCTCGTCAGTTTTACACATGGAGGTAAATACCTCCCGCAGCTACCATAATATCAACAAATCCATGATTTTGGGCATCTAAAGGGGTTTTCAACCTCTCTGATTGTTGCAACTCTTCATTATTGGGGCCTTGTTGTAGATGATTCTGAATTTTGGACACGCTCTGTAGCAGCACTACATTCATCTCAGCCTACTAAGCCTGGGCTCTCATGAGCCTTTCATTTTTTTCCTTTAGTCTTTTAACAGTGGCTACCAAATATGGAGGGGTTTCTCTATCCCTTTGGCCATCGGATTCCTCATCTCTAAAGTGTGATAAGTCTTCCATGTTGTTTTCCGCCATTCACTTCAAGTGTTCTACATGTTGAAATAGCAAAACATTGTTAGTCATTACATGAATCAACGTCATAACATGCATTCTTGGCATAATAAAAAATTTCTTAGGCAATTTAAGCAGCCTTGGCAACCCATTCAAGATTGGATTTTTAACTCAGCTCTGATACCACTCTGTAACAAACCCGACTCCCTAACCCTTACTTAGGCTGGTGGGGCATCTAAATTTCCTCTTCCTTGACTCAATTATTTTCTATCTCTAATTTTTATAGATGGATTCTACTCACCGAGATATTTACATCAGTTGTAACTATATTCAAAACCAATCTCTAAATCAAAAGTTACATGTCGGCACCCTCATCGGCATAACATCACTTCTCCCTTTCCTTTGTTTCTTTAATGCCTCAAACTCCCAACGATCTGTCTCAATCTTCCCTTCGCACCAGATCGATGGTTGTCAATAACTCTAGGAATTCTTCGTTGTGAGACCACCCTTTTCTCCTCGCCTCTCAATTTTAAACTTTCAACAACCTCACCCTTTGACGTATGGTTGAGATTCATTCACCATGCCAAATTGATGATTGCAATCTTCCCTGATTCAACAGAAGGTTTTCCTCTAGACAACTGTTTGAAATTGAAATTTAACCAACTTCAAAGATCCATTAATGGTTTTACCAGGTATTAAAGAGTTTTGGGACTTACTTTGAGACCACGAAGACTTTATTAACTTCATCGAAGGGGAGTTATTTTATATCTTGTAAGCTTTCCACCTAATATTTTGAGTGTTCTCTCAGGATTAAATCCCTTTTCATCAATACAAGGGTTCTTCTAGGACCGAGGTATTCCAATCACCCTCCAATTAAAGATTTTGTCCGTATATTGCAAACTTTCCTCTTAAGGCTACAAGACTCTCTAAACCACTTGGTATCCTTACAATGAGCGTTCATTTTCATGAGTTATCAATTTGATAGAGAAAATAAACAATCACATTCCATTTCACTCAAGATTTCAACCATTCAATACATATTTTTCACATTTAATAATCAAACCATAAACAATATATCTATGATATTAGACATCAAGCCAAGTTAGACACTTATATGTTTAGTGAATGTGACAACCATCCAACTGAATGAGAGAGGACACCTTTCCTCCCAATCTTAGGCCATGCTACAGAGTACCTTCCTACAGTATGCCACCCCCGTGCCAAGCCATGATATCACAAGGGAATGATTCATCTGGTTTTTCAACTCAGAATGATCTAAGAAGGTTACTCTCCTTCCGCCACTGACAACAACAGAAATTGTCTCCTTTCCACTTAGCTCAAGGCTTCCACATGTTTATCAGGTACCTCCCCAACTAGATTTCTTATGCACAAGGGATCCCCTTCTCAACTATACAATCCCTCGGTGACCTCCCCTTACCAGTGTCAGTTTCTATCCAGTAAGTACCAAGTTGCGACCCTCTATTTCTCTAGTCTACATCCGGGTCTCCTTTGTTTCAAGGTGATCATAAATATTTTAGACGAGCTTCCTATCTTCTTCAAGGAAATCTCTCTAATTTCTTCTTTTCTTTGAGTCTGCACCAATGAACGCCTCGGTTCACTACGTCATCAACCCATTAGTTTGTTGCTCAGTTTCTCTACTCCATATTGTTATCCTCTCTGCAATGCATGCTCTCTTCTTTGTATATGTCCACGTCTATTGGTCTCTCTCCAATAGTACACTTGGTGACCAACGTTCTCTCTCTATCTATTTCCTCCTCTTACTCTTTTGGTGATGTTTTCCACCTTTTTCCTCTTCTTCCACTAATCCCTTGGAATTCTCGTTGCTTCCGATAAACACGGCCTACTTTCTGTGGTCTGTAATCCTGAAAGGGTAATTATCTGGTTTTCATGTTCTTCAGGTCATTTAGTTGACCCTTTTCCTTCTTCAAGAGACCACAACTATCGGCAGTTATTAACTGCCTCAACCACCAATCTGATTTCCATAACTAGTCACATGGTTCCATGCAGATCTGGGTATGTTGGTAGGCATGTTTTTATGTTTTGCAAGCATATGTTGGCTTGCTAAGAAAACTTTCTATTTTCTTAACTAAAACATCTTAGCTTCGCTTCACCAATCCACTTCATCAATTCCACCTATGATATCATGGATAGTACTTTCAATGCCTTTCTTCCTTAGTCAGTTGCCTAATGTTTTTCATCAATCAAAATAGAATTACAAGCTCCATAAACACAATATATGAAGTCCTAAAATAATTACAAGCTCCATAAACACAATATATGAAGTCCTAAAATAATTACAATCATGGGGGGAAACAGGGTGTTACATTCCATCTTTTGATCCATCAACTTTTCCATTTTATCTTCCATTTCCCTTTTAAGGGTTTCTTGTGAACATGTGAAATAAAAATTTCTCAACACATCAATCATCCATGCCATAAAATTGGCTCCTAAATTGGGATATCTTGTGCTCTATGTCTATCTTCACATTTTTCAGTAATCATGGATGAACTCTCTAGAGGTTTAGCGGGTGTAGAATTTTTTCCACCACCTCTTGCCATGTAAGGCACAAAAAATATTTACCTAGAGTTCTCCTCTATGTTCTCTTTATTAAACCCTTTGAATCACTCAAATAGATATTCCAATAAAAACTTATGCAAGTTTCAAGTCATCCTACCTTTTAAAACCCTAATATGGAGATTGTCTTGTAGGTCAACCTTTCATTTGATCTAACTTTGAATTCATTTCACTACTAAGTCTAAAATTTCAACTTGTAGTGTCATGGTATTCCTTCTCTATGATGTCATAGGTCCCACTAAATTTTGACGTGCAAAGAAACAGTTATGATAACTTTCCCCACGCATTGATTTTGACATCTTTCAGGAGAGCAAACTTGTAAATATTCCATGAGTTCAGTTTTGTATATATAATTATGAAATTTGGATCTAAGACACCATGGTCTATCTTCTTTCAAAATCTATTAGTGGAACTTGATTTAAATCTCTTTAGGTTCATGGATGACAATTTTACCAAGAAAATCTATCTGAGAGTAGTTTCAGGACTAGTAAAAAAAACCCTAACTTCCACAACTTGTAACTTGAAAAATGTAACAAACCAAAATACAAAATTTTGATATAATGTACTTAGATATGTGCTCCCGGTACCTTGAAAATTTTGTACACTCAAAATTCTTTGAAACGAGTATAGTGAAAATGGTAAAATGACTCATTTGAAGGATCCCAACCAAGGATCGTACACTCTAATATCAAATGTTATGTACCAAATACCCCAAATAGCATAAAAATAGAAATATTAAGTAACTCCACTTATCGAGAATGAAAGAGAATGAATTAACAAGAATCCTCTTCAAGGGGGAAACCTCATTCTTCAATATAAAAAATGCAGAGGATGAGATGATATCTAAAACTAGGTCTCGTTTATATATTTAGGAGACAAAGGATACAATTAAAATTAAGGGGCCTATTTGACCATTAAAGGTATTAGCTTACTAATAATGACAACACCACTATAACAATAGAAATGTTTTGTCTTAATGTGTAGGGCTCAATATCCCCCATCCTCCTATAGATTTTAGCTGAGACAACCTCTACCATTGGATCTAAGGGATTTACTTAGAGTCATTTTTGCCTATCTGAATATAGTGAAAGCATCTATTTCTTATCCACCAAGAATTATTTGTGGAATAAATACAACTGACATCCAATATAATTAGGTGGCCTCCAAGACTGATGTGACCAAATTTGGTCTTCCACCAATAGATAATCATTTGTTATACCAATTCTCGATCTTCTTATCGATTTTTAGACTAGCCAATCCCAATGCTATACCTTGTAATCATTGGCCCTAAGTTTGTAACCTAGATATTTCATGTTGCTTTAAAAACATCTAATTTATTAAAGGGAATAAAAGTCATAACATTATGTTATTGTGTCTAACCACCATAAAAGAAAATAATAGATTTGGGTACATTTGTTTACATACCTATAGTTGCACAAAAGAGAGACAATGTTGTCTCAACTACATCGACATCTTGAATAGATCCATCCATAAACAAAAGTATGCCATCAAAAAATAATATATGGGTCACTATCACATCCTACTTAATTTTGACACCTCAACAATCAATTTTTTTAGATATCTTCCAAGCCCTTTAACAACCAATAAGAATGATAGAGCGGAGAGAGGGCATCCATGTCTCAAACGCCTTGTTAGTTTGAAGAAATTGTTGGTTGATCCATTAATGAGGGCCACAAAATAAAAAATCGGTACATAGTCCTCCACCAATCGAATGAAAGAAACCCCAAATCCCACATGAAGAAGAATAATCTTGAGAAACATCCAACTAACTTTGTCATGTGCCTTGGAAAGGTAAAATTTTACCACAAAAATTGATTTCTTTTTCATTTGGATGGAAAGAAGAGTATTTTGTGTTGGGAATGCAAATTAAACAACATTTTAGGAAGCAAAAACGTTCCTTTAGTTGACGTAGATAAGATTGTATTTAACTCTAGGCTATCGTCTTGTATATGTAATTACAAAAAGAAATAAGCACAAAATAATCAAAAGAGGAAGGGTTATATTTCTTGGGAATATTAGCAATAAAAGTGGAATTAAAATCATCAAGCATTCTCATTTTAATTCATGATTCCTAAAAACTTTCCAAATATTAGCCTTTATAATGCCATAGAACCCCAAGCAAAATTGACAAGCCATCCATCTAGACCTGGGGCCTTGCCTCTCTCAAAGGATTTAAAAACAACTAGTAGTTATTCTGAAGTGATAGGATTCATTAGGTTGGTATTTTTTTCTTCATTGATGATCCTCCCAAAATACGATGACAGAGCCATTGCCTCCCCTATATTTTCCCCTTTCATGTTCTATGTTTATATCTCTATAGTGGGAGACAACAACGTTAACTATGTCCTTGAAATATTTACATATATCACCTTGGCTATTTCAAATGGACCATTTAGTATTTTGAGATTTCCTAAATTGTACAAGGTGATGGGAAAACTTAGTATTTTCATTTCCTTCTTTCACCTTGTTATCACAGAATTTCGCACTTGTGCAAAGCCTTCACAAGATTCCAAACTTGTGTAACAATTGGAAGTAAATGCTATTGTCACCTAGGAAAGTACTTCCCTCATTTTAGTGAAGGATGAGTCCAACATAAGGGACGCTTCCATGATGACCTCAAGGGATCCTATAGAAACTAGATTAGCCAAGCCTGTGGCACCCTATCTTGGTCACCTCAAAAATGATAAGGTAGGTATGGGGAAATGTGAAAGGTTAAGAAGAGTTTAGACAAGGTGATTGGTTGACGCATATAAGACAAGTTTACCAATGCATAAATGACAATTACCAAGTCTAACAAATGAATAATCACCTCTAGAACACTAGCTATTAAGCAAATAGGTTGTTGTAGTAAAATTTATAACATTAAACAATGTTATACCAACAAAGAATGTTTTGTAACAACAAGAAGAAATCAGCTTTCAAAAATAGTGATTAAAATCTTAGAATATATCCCTTAACGAGTAGAACAAGATCCAATAGATAGATAATGATTCTAACAAATTTTAACCACAATATTAAGTATGTTATCAACCATTTAATCAATCCCTATTGATTGTAGCAAACATTTATAACAAAAACAAAAGGTTCACTTAGTTTTCCAAGCATTGAGTTAGTTTGAGGGTTGGAAGTTAGTAGGGTATCTAAATAATAGGTTTCTTTGATAGAGAGAGAGAGAGGTAAGTTTGAAGGTTTGTACCACTTTGAGAGATCAAGACTAGTGTCGTTGTGTTCTTTTGGGTAAATGGAGTCAAGAAACGCCATTGATTAGATAGACAAGAAGAGATGGAGGTTTGAAACCCTGAGGCTCAAGCCTTATAGGCCTAGGATCAAAACTCAAAAAGACAAACCTTAAGTTTTATGGCCTTATAAACCCTAAGTGTCATCTCCTTTTCTAGGACGTCTAACTTCAAGATTCAAGTGAACTAGGTCAAATCCTAAAGTTTATGGTCTTATAAACCCTAGATCTTGAACTATACAAGACAAAGCCCCGGGGATAAGGACTTTTAATCCCTAGAACTAGGTTTTAAATGCTTCCACAAACAAGATGAATGAAAATAGGGAGTGGGATAAAGACTTTTAATCCATCCTAAGGCTTCTAATAAAAAGAACCTATCATACAAGGTAGCATTCAACACTTTAACAACATAGAGCATTCACCAAAATACACCATGAACAATCACTTGAAGAAGAAGACTTACTTATCCAAGTCATGCATGAGGAAACCCTAACTCAAAGATCATCCATCAAAATAAGAAAAAGCATTCACAATACTATCCTTTCAAGGGTGCGCATAAGTACTCCATAGAAAAATATAACATAAGAGAGGAATAGAAGTGATGTCTCACAAGTGATGAGTTACGATTTGATACAATGGAGTGCTAGCCTCTTTATATGAGGAAAACCTAATGCAATTGTCCACATAAGCATATTAAACAACTATAAATCCACGATACAAGTAGGGCCAACCCCTCAAGTAGCCTAAAACAATACATAACATACTAACACATCAAAATAAGCCCTCTAAAGCCACATGTGTGGGTGACGCCATACTTTAAGAAGGTGTAGAAGGCCTCCAAAAGCCATGTCTCATCATCAAAGATACCAAGTATGGTGGAAGGTTACCTCTCCTCATCAAAGGTTATGTCTCATCATCAAAGGTCTCAACTCATCAAAGTGGTGCCCCAATGGAAAGAAATACCCAAACCATGAAGGTGTCATGACGTCATCATCCCTATATTCAATGTCCAAGTTGACAATATTAGCATCCAAGATGCAATGAAGGTGCATCACATCTTTGAATGGTGTACAATCATGTGCTAGTGCAACATCCTCCATGAACAATCACTTGAAGAAGAAGACTTACTTATCCAATTCACTATGCATGAGGAAATCCTAACTAAAAGATCATCCATCAAAATAAGACAAAGCAACCACAATACTATCCTTCCAAGGGTGTGCATAAGTAATCCATACCAAAATATAAGATAAGAGAGGAATAGAAGTGATGTCTCACAAGTGATGAGTTATGATTTGATACAATGGAGTGCTAGCCTCTTTATATGAGGAAAATATAGCACATTTATCCACACAAACATATAAAACAACAATAAATCCATGATACAAGTAGGGCCAACCCCTCAAGTAGCCTCAAACAATATATAACATACTAACACATAAAAATAATCCCTCTAAAGCCACATGTGTGGGTGGTGTCATGCTCTAAGAAGATGTAGGAGGCCTCCAAAGGCCATGTCTCGTCATCAAAGGTGCCACGTATGGTGGAAGGTGACCTCTCCTCATAAAAGGTCATGTATTTCCATCAATGGTCTCAACTCATCAAAGTGGTGCCCCAATGGCAAGAAAGCCCCAAACCATGAAAGTGTCATGACTTCATCATCCATATGCTCAATGTCCAAGGTGACAAGATTAGCATCCAAGGAGAAATAAAGGTGCATCACATATTTGAATGGTGTCCACTCATGTGCTAGTGAAATGTCCTCAATCCAATACCTAGTGACCTCTGGGGAACAATGCCCAAGGTGTGGACTTCCTTCCCATCTGTGTGCTGGAAAATTTTATATATAAAGTAAAAATCCCATCTATCCATCGTCAAATGTCTAAAAGGTGTGAGATCCTGTATCTAAGGGATCCAAGTCATTAGGTGGCCCAACGCTCTACATCACACATCATGCATCCTACATAAAATGCAAAATTTATCGGGTGAAATCACAAGGATGTCCTCCAAAATACCATGTCAGGTACACCCAAGTCAATCAAATCCATAGAATTAAATAAAACAAACAATCATGAGGGGAAATAGTCCTTAGAATCATACAAGGTAAGCCATATATTAATACAAAATCCAAATGAACAATTGTCATGATCCCCTTCAAACTTCACATTAGCTCAAGACTTTGTGCAATTTGGCAAGTTTAGGTATAGGAGGACCATCAAAATATATTATTAGGTGTGTCAGTACCCAAGTAGAGAGATATTTCCTGACATGACCCATCAAAGATATGTAGTGAATGTGAGGTGGTCATGGGGTTTACTTCTAGGCATGGGGTCATTAACATACAAGACAAAGTATGGACTCACCTCCATGAGTGCCTTTGTAGAGGGTGTTCTTGGCACTTAAGTTACACTTTCCTCAACGCTTTTTGCATTCCAAACCCCTTATTTTCCTTTACTTTATTTATTTGATTCACAAGTCCCCTTAAAAAAGGTTTCAAGCATTTATTAGCACTTTCATTTGCTTTTCATTTGGGATGTATTCAAGTCCTCTTTAATTGATAATGTGTTTATTAGAATTAGAACTAGGGGTGACTGCCATTAATGAGAGGGTAGAGCTCAAGTATGGACTATAGATTTTGAATGTCCTCATTATTCCTTCCATTGCATTTTATTCATTGTTTCTCTTAACTTTATTTATTTATTATTGGCCAGCTACAATCTACTTCTGGGCCTTTAGCCCATTCTTTTGATAAGAGAATGAGGTACATTCCATTTTGGTGTACATGTAACCACCATTACCCAAAAGGTGGGAGGATGGAAAAAAACATGGATGGAAAAGTGATAAGTATGATCATGAATAGTATTATATCCCTTTCAAGGAACCCCCAGTAGTATCCTTGTTCCCAAAGAGTGACAACATGGGACAAGGACACTAATAATGACCACCGAGGTGAAACAAGGAAAAAAGAATAACTTCCTACGCTTATGATCCATTATCCAACTTCAACCCATGATCCTCACCCACATGCCAAATACATTAAATATGACACTTTATATGAAATAAGGAATATTGTACCTCATAATGTGCTCGACCACACTCTTTTAGTGAGCCATGTCGATCAGGTATGATGAGTTGTGTTGATGAGGAGAGAGGCATCTGAAGGTATGATGGGTTGTTGCTTGTGATAATATTGATCATCATTTTCAATATCATTGTTTTCATTGCGGGCCATGAGACATGATCTCCTCTAGTTGCCCCTAAGCGAGAGGGGGTAACACACCCATTTTTCCCACTCAACATTCACCAATTCACTTTCTCCCATCTCAAAAGTTTATTTCTCTCCCTCTAAGACCTATAACTCTAAATTTTCCTCTTCTGACAGCACAACACACCTTCTAATATCCAATATAGATTCCATATTTTTTTATATAACTTGGAGTTTGTGCTCAAATTTTGAGAAATTATCTTTGACCCACTCTTTTTTCGTACCCTTGATATGCATGAAATTTTGATGGAACCAAATGATTACATGCATGTCTTTCCTAGGGTCATAATGCTTCGATTCTTTCTTGACCATGTATTAGAAAGATTCATAATCCAATTATGTGGGATTGAACTTAAAGGGTATGGGAGATTTTTTCATCCTTGATCCACTTGTAACAAATTAGGGTGATGATCATATATAGTGTCTACCCACACCCATTATCTATACTTGTAAAAACTAACCAATATATTCCTAGAGCACAAAAAATGGTCCCATATACCCTAGCTTATTTTTTCCTCCAGATAGGGTTGATAACAAAATATTTTCTATCCAATAGGTGCCCATCTTCAAATAAATTCATGAAATAGGTGGTCAAATAGTCTAGTCTTATCGAGTCTCCCCAAGTGACATTCTCCTTCCTTCATTGTCAGATTAAGATCAACCCCGCATATCAAGGTCTCTTCTCTAAAACATATGAAGACATCATATTTTCCCAGAGGTCCTTAATTTATAAATTGGGCTCATAGATATTTACAAATAGAATCACCTTGGCGCATTCTTTTGAGTAAAGTATGGTAACAAGAGTCGACTGCATATCTACAATATCCCTACACACAAAATTAGGATTCCATTGGTAGCCAAGCCACTATATTGACCCATCAAACTCACAACAACAAGATTCCATCCATGTAGCATATTACACAACATTGAATACCTCTATCATAATTTTACAACAACTCTTTCCTCTTCCATTAACAAGTTATCGTTTGAGGTGTCATGTAAAATAAATAATAGAACAACCACCTTCGTATAATAGTGAATGCAAAATTGCTAAGAAATCCATTAGGGATGCTTCCAATGAGTCCCTAAAACTCGATAAGATAAATACATACAAATATCTAATTAAAAGGAAAGAAAGGCACTATATAAATAGAAAGCAAGAGTGGATTTTACACCTATCTAAGATTGATCCTAATAAGTTCTAGAGGCAAATTCTAATTCGTAAAACTAAATAAAATAATATGATCCCCTTGAAGAACTAGAATTCCTACCTTAAAAGTATTTACGAATTCCATAACACCATGGACACCATTCCAAATGTTTCTACGAAGGATGAAGTTTTTTCTATGGAAGACATAGATTTCATGGTTAAGAGGCTTGCAAATGGGAAATCTAAGGACATCGAAGGATGCCGAGCTAAATTTTCTAAAATCGGAGGTCCTATCCTAATCCCTCACATACACAAGCTCTTCAATTTAGGAGTCAAGCAGGGCTTCCCTAAACGCTGGACTCAAAGCTTCATTGTACCTATTTTTAAAAGTGTGGATAAAAACATTCCCTATAATTATAGGACCATTATGATTAACCCCATTTTAGCCAAGTTGTACTAAATTATTTTGGAAAAGTAGCTTAACCTATGGCTAGAAAGCCCCAGAAAAAGATCTAAACGCTAGACTAGATAAGGGATATCATCCAACTGTGGACCACCTTTTGCACTTAGGATCATTGCAGAGGAATGTCAGAATAATAAAACCAATCTCTGATGTTGTTTCATTGAATTTAGAAAAGCTTTCGATATAGTACCCAGGACAAACCTTTGATATAGGTTCAAAGAGATAAAAGTGTCTTTTGAGTTGAGGGTCATTGCAATAAGGTTGTATGAGAACATTATTGTTAAGTTTAGGAGCATTGAGGGCTTATTAGAAGAAATTATTTGTAATATTGGAGTCAAACTAGGTTGTCCCTTCTCCCCTGCCCTTTTTGGCATATACATTGACAAGTTAGAATATTGTTTGGAAGAAGCAGGTTGTGTCTACCAAACTCTCACTGGTATATTCATCAATCTTCTTATTGACATTGATGATATTGTTCTTATGGCAAGGACTCCCCACGATCTTGGCAAGAAACTAAGAATCCTTAAGGAGTTTTGTCACAACATGGGTATGATAGTTAATACTAACAAAACAAAAGTCATGATACTTAAACCAATAATATCACCTGTAATACTTTTGTATATGACAACAACAACCTGGAGGAAGTTCCTTCTTACAAATATATCAGAATATCATCATAATTCATGGAGTCTTTGAGTACTCCTAACTACCTATGGGAATATTTGCACCATCATGCCTATTTTCTCCCTTAGGATGTATTCACCGAGAAAATTTCTTCTGACCAATTCTCGATTGAATCTAAGGATTTCATACCCCCAGGACATGTGGATTGGTTCAAAAACCAAATTCCTTCTTTGAATTCCTTTGAGGAAGGCAATGTGGAAGGAACAATGGAAGGAAGTGCTTAAAGTAGAGGGTGCGCAAGCAAGATCGACCCATGGACCGCCATCGATTTCTTGCTTGCTTGCATCAGGGAAGGGTCATCTAATAGCTTTCTAAGGTGTTGTGTTCACTCTTTATGCACCAGAAATATCTTTGTTTCGTATGGGTGATAAGCATGCATCTTTATGTTTGGTTCGAACGACTTAAAATAGCATTTTCGGTTGTTCTATGGCCACTTAATCCCCCTTTGAAGATTCTTTTTTCAGGGTGTTTCAATAGCTTTTGTCTCTACAGACAATCCCCCAAAAATGATGAAACCTAAACAGGTAATATTGATTTTCTAGAGAGAGTCATTCGGGAAGGTTCTGTAAGGCAGATTGGTTCTATACAATGTCGATTGGACACATGGGGTATCTGATATGCTACACCCCGCAAACCCTTTGTGAAGAATGATTATTGTTCAGGTTGTTGTAACAAATAACCACAACCTACATCACCCTAACTAGTGGCAGTGGTCAGTTTCAGTGTAAGTGCCATGTGCCTCAACCCGATAGTGTTGCACTACTAAATGGAGTGCTCAAATTGTGTTGCTAGTCTGTTGTTTTCTGCATGCCCCGAACTTGGTTAAGGGACCTTAGATGTGAGTGAGTAATTCATAATGGTTACTTCTGCACTATTGAATTGAATGGATTTGATCTCTAAAAATGAAAGGCCTTCTAAAGCAAGCTTTCTAACTAGTTAGGACACATAACTTAAGTCGTTCAAAGACTTTGATGTCGTGGTTGTTCACATTCTAGAACTTAGAAGATCTATTTTTATTTTCTTTCCCCTGGCAAGGCTTGGCGAGGATGGTTTGATTGCTTGGATTAGATTTCCAATGGCTTAGATCTCTTTACCATGCTCGAAGATATTTTGTCACATATATGTATGACTTGCCTTATGACTTGGATTAATAGCCTATAAAACCAATGGGAAGATTTTATGGCCCAACTTGTTATTTAGGAAGGGAAGTCCCATACCCACAAATTGGATTTAGAAAGCCTTATGTGGCCAATTAGGGTCTCCCTTGTTGTTGACTTAGTGAAATTGAATTCTTTGTTTAGATGCAAAGTACCAGTGGCTAGACTGTCAGATCTCGTGTACCTTGACTAGAACTTCACAGTGATAACCATATTAAAATATATTGGATAGGTGGGAGGTAGTGACACACAATGTCTAACCAATCCCGAAATACCACTCTTTCATTTTAAGATGTCTAACTACCTGAACTCATATGATATGGGTGGGACACTACTAGGTGGCTAATTTCTCTATGGCGGATATCTCTTAAAGAGTAACATAGGTGTGAACATAGGTGTGCAAAGGTAGGCTCAAGTAAATATATTTCTTGTGAGATACATGGTATAAGCCTACTTGATTGTTGGATTGAATGGTCAAACAAACATGAAATTCAGCCATAGTGATCTGAGAGTCCCATGTGGAAGGGCTCTTACTCAACATATCAAAGGTATGTCAGGGATAGCCTAATATTTTTATTGTTAATAATAGAAAATGCATTTAGGGGAGATCTATAAATCGTAGATCATGATGAATCCTAGTCGATGATAGTGAGGTAAGGTGAAGTGAAGTGGAAACAACAAAGTGGAACAAAGCATAAACACATGAAAATGGAGCATAGTGAGTGTATTAATGACATAAATATATTTGGGAACACTTTAGTGGCTTAGCATCTAAGATAAGGCATGCTCAAACACTAATAATAAAATGATCAGGAAGATTGAATCTCTAAGTAAAGCCTCACACATAATACATGTGCAAGTGCATAACATTAACGGGATGTGGAAAAGGTTCACTAGGTACCAAGGTTATAGGCCCCTGACTTATTAGTAGTAGTGATTACATAGGGACCCAACTAATTGGGCTCRAGCTTGCCTTAKGAGTCTTGGTTTGCAATAGCTCTAAAGTCTTTTTGCAAGACTAAGTCTCCTATAGTCAAKTCATGAGGTAAAACCCTCYTATTATAAGCTTTAGCAATCCACCTATAATATTGATGCATGTGAAAAAGGGTATTTAGGCGCTTATCATCTAAGGTATTTAGCTCAATAAGGCATGTAATCCTTTGGTCTTTGTAAAGGATGAGATTATGTAAGGAGACTATAAGGGATATAAGGGATGGAACTACAATTTAGAATGGAAATATAACTTTAGTTCCATAAACCAAGGAATAAGGTATAGCACTAATAGGGATCCTAATAGAAGTGTGGTAAGCTCACGGATTTGACTCGGGATGAATATGGACATGGCACATCTAATAATGGAAGTGAGTGGCATGGATTCCGCCCACTTGGTGAAGTAGTATGTGGTTGTGATAATGAACATATGACCATCAAATGAGTCTAGATGAAACTGTCCAATAAGGTATCAACCACATAATGAAAAAGGCCAAGGTGACTCAATGGAAATGAGGTTGCAAGATGGACAAATTCATGATGTTATCCATGGTATTGATGGGCATGCTCTTCATATTGGAGATGCATGTTGTTACAACTCATATAATTGAGCATTAGGTTTTTTCTTCGCTAATGACTATGGTGAATAGAGGGAAGTACTTGACTCTTCATAGGAACACTCATGGGATAATTTGGAGAAAACTTTCAAGAGTGAGTTTCACAGATCTTCCCAAACTCCTGCTACTCTAGTTTGGAAGGGTAGTAACCGACGCACCCAAAACCGAATGATGACATCCTTACTTTCATCCACTGCTTGATAAGATGGCCTCTATTGTTTATCCCTTTAGCTTGAAGTGGGTAGAGAGGACTAATAGAATAGCCTTTCCTAAATATAATAGCAAAGCACCGAACTAGGAGAAAATGATGGGAAGCCCAAATTGATCCATAAGTAAGTCAATCTGCATTGACCTTTCAATGTTGGATTCAAACACTATGTGATAGGATGGTTGTTGTGCCTTGCAGATCCAAAATATGTATTTAATTCATCGTTTCATTCAATTGATCGGACGCAAAATAAAACCTCGCTATCCAATCCATGTCGTGAACTAAGATAATGTATAAAAGGGTAAGCCCAACCTAAATTCAATCAATTGTCCCAACCAATTATATTTCTTGGTAAGGAAGAGTTTCTCAGTCATCATTCACCTGCATTCAAAGATGGTGGAGATGAATTCAATAATCTTGTTTTTGTTTCCTAACAGCAAGCAGAGTAGCTAGAGATAAACCTTCTTTAATGATCTAGGAAAGAGAAGGTTGTTGATTATTTGGGTCGGTTTTCATTGATGTCAACCCTTGAAAAAAGTTCGGTAGCAAATTATGGTAGCACAAAGGTTTGGGTAATGGACCCAAGTTTGTTTGATGTATAATGGAATGAGTTTTAATATATTTTAAGGTAAGACTATTCTAGGTGGATATCACATGTCATGCCATTTCCCATGGTATGTGGAACATCACATAACTCCTCACGGTTAGAGCGTTATGGCCATGTGAAGTTGGAGAACCCTCATGAGTCATCTAGAAGCCCAAAAAGGTCAAATTAGTCAAAGTGGTTGCAAAGAAGAAATTATTTAAATAATAAAGTGAAGTGATGAGTGTACTATAATTCAAAGTAGATGCAAAATAAATTATTTAAATAATAAATTTAATGAAGAAATTACTAAGTGGACGAGTGGTTAGAAGTGGGTTGGCCCTAAAATAAGGAAAGTGGTTTAAGATGGTTAGAAGGTAGCCCCTTGAGGAAGCTACATAAAAGTATAAATAAGAGGCAAGGATCTCTCATTTTAATTACACTTGAGCATATTGAATATCTACAAGTGACTGAGGTAACCAAAGGATATCTAAGGCGAATTTCAGAGGGAAGGTGAAGTAAAGAAGGCTGAAATTCAAGGGAGGATTAATTTTTTTGATGATGCTTTCTAAGGTATGTTATTTACAGGTCATCTCACCATTTTCGCAATAATTTTTTTTCTAGAATGATTCATACCACAAAATATGGAGGCCAATGAGAAAACATATCCAAGTAGCTGTGATAAAAAATTTATCTTGTGGGTCGTTGTATTTTTGGAGTTACACTACGTGGAAAATAGGGTTTGTGGTTAGTCTTGAAACTAGTCTAAAACAAGTGTTTCGGGTAAAAATGTCATAACTTCTTCATAACATATCCAAATTCTATAAGAACAAATGTATTGGTTAGAGTAGAGTTTGTAGTATTCTGTGTACCATTTTCAGATCCATACAACAAATATTCCATGCGGGGCACGCTCTACAAGTTCTCTCTCTAGAATAAGCCAGAATTCAACAAGGTGTGTCATTCTTTCTATAACTCATTTTCTAAGAGGTTCCAAGCAGTGAAACCTGGAGGAATTGAATAAAAGAAACTGAAGAACATTGTGTACTATTTTAAAATCTTTATTCATCACAAGAACATAGTTATGATTATTTCAAATTAGGGTTGTTGACTAATCCAAAATTAGTCCTGTGAGACTAAAGTAAAGTTTGATGAAAATGCTAGTCTCTTGTTGTTAAAGTTAAGGAAGGTTTGTAGGTATGTGATCATATACACCATGTCTATTACAGAGTTACAAATCAAATTTGGAATATGAAATTGATGGGGGATTTTGGTTGAGGTACATGTTGGGTACATGGTTGAGACAAGTAGTTGATGAGTTGGCACATACATGAGTTGTATAGTTGATGATGTTGGCACATATTGATGAGTCATAGTTTATGTGTATTCGATGCATGATTGGTACATATTTGGTGCATGGTTGATGCACTCTTTGATGGTACAGGTTGGTGCATGATTGATGCACTTGTTTATGGTACAAGTTGATTACAGGTTGTTTGGTACAGTTTGTTACAGGTTGTTTGGTACAGGTTTTTACAGGTTGTTTGGTGCAGGTTGATTGGTATAGTTTTATAGAAGTATATCTCACAGTGATAGTGTGACAGTGATTCCATCATTCTACTTCTATGACAGGGCGGTTGGATGGGGCAAGGACAGGTGGTTGTAGCCACCTTCTGATTGTAGCAGGAGAACATAGGGGGTTGTAGCCTCCTTCTGGTTGTAGCCAGAGAATTGGGGAGTTGGAGCTTCCCTTAGGTTGTAGACTAAGAAACTAGGGGGTTGGAGCCTCTTTCCAGTTACAGCTAGAAAACAAAGGAAGTTGGTGCTTCCAACGAATGTAATTCTTAAACACATATAAGAAAAAACATTATGTGGTTTTCTCTTACTTTGGGTTTCCACATAAAAACACCGATGTACTATGTATGTGTATAATGGCTCATTTTTTCATTTTTTATTTACTCTAAAACTATTGGATGATAATTCTACATTGATATAACACTTGCATTTTATGGATAAAAAGGATTAAATTGCTCTATTATTGATTCACCCCCCTCTCAGTAATCCAACAATTGGTATGAGAGAAGGTTCCTTCAGAAATTAGTTTAACCATTAAAAGGTAGATCATGGAGAGAAACAACATGTATAAAAATGGAATACCACAGTTTGATGGACAGAAGTATGCATTCTAGAGAAGATGGATGAAAACATTTATACAGGCACAGGGATTTGAAATTTGGCAATCAGTAGTAGATGGATACAAAGAACCAGCAGTTTTGCCAACCAGTGAAAAAGAAATGAAACTCAATCAAAACAATTCCAAAGCCACAAATGCACTTCTAAATGGTCTTGGTGAATCAGTATATACCAAAGTTGTACATTGTAAATCTGTTAAAGAGATTTGGGACAAACTTCAAAATATTTATGAAGGAGATTCAAAAGTCAAAGAAACAAAACTTCAAACTTACAGAGGTCAATTCGAACAACTAAAGATGAAGGAAGATGAGAATATTGCATCTTACTTCTTACAAGTCAATGAAATAGTGAATGCAATCATAGGATTGGGAGAAGAAATTGAAGAATCTGTAATTGTTCAAAAGGTACTAAGATCTCTTCCTATGAGATTTGATCCTAAGATATCATCACTAGAAGAAAGAGCAGATCTAGACTTAATAAGCCTGGATGAACTACATGGAATATTCACAGCATATGAAATGAGAACTGAACAAGAAAATCCATATATAAAAGAAGCATCCAAAAGGTCGAAGCAAAAGGGAAAGCAAAAGGAATATAGCAACAGCAGTGACTTCTCATAAGATGATGAAGAAATAGTGGCCAACTTTGTCAGAAGATTGAACAAGGGAACCAACGGCAGATATAAAGGTAAGATTCCATTGATTTGTTTTAATTGTGATGGTATTGGTCATTTTTCTAACAAATGTCCCCATAAGAAAAACAAGAGGAATGATGAAGATTACTCAAATAGAAAACAAACATATCAAGGCAAAAGAACCAAAAAGAAAGCTTTCAAGAAAATCTTATGCACCGAAGAAGACATCTCCTCATCAGATGAAGATGAAGTCAGTGGCAGTGATACAGAAAGAGTTATATTCATGGAAATAGAAGACTCTGATAAAGAAGACACTGAAGAAGAATATGAAGAGGCAGAAGTTGAATACTGAGAAGAATTGTTGAGTACCATAGAAGTTATAAGAAGAGAAAAATAAGAAAAACAAGAAGCTACAAACAAAACTTGACAAGAAAGAAGACAATCGGGAACTAGAACAAATGAGCATGAAATTGAAGGTTCAAATAGAAGAAAATAAAAGAATTGAAGAAGCACTCAAAGAATAGCTGGAAGAAAGAGACAAGATCATTGGAAATTTGGAAGCAAAGATTGTCACATTGAGAAAGGATCTTCAAAAGAAAAATATGCACAACAGCTCAAAAGTTTTGGATGACATTCTCAGTAGTCAAAAGCCTCATCATGACAAGTCTGGACTTGGATACAATCAGACAGAAAAGGGATCAAGATACAAAAAAATAGAACAAGAAACATATCAAAAAATTTATGCAGAAACAATCAAAGAGAATAGGAAGACATACAAGGAATATTACAAGGACACTCCTCCACCGAGAAGATTCAGATTTCAGAATCAACGATCGACAGAAACAAATAGGCCTCAGGAAGAAGAAGGATTCATAAAATTAACTCCTTTCATAATATCTTCAACTCCCAGGTATCAAACTATGTTTTTTGTTTTATGTTATGCATGCAATAATTTTGGACATAAAGTTGTAAATTGCAGAGCTAATAGGAGGAACATTAACAACTTTGAAAGTCATACACAAAATGGTTATCCAAGAAGGCCTATTGAAACATAGAGAAGAAGCTACAACATGTTTGAATCATTGAGCATTGAAGTGGAATGATACAAGTGCAACAACTTTGGACACATGGCCAAAAATTGTAGAATTGCAATCCCTCCTAGAGAACCACAATAGAACTACAATAGTAACAAACATGAACCTCATAAGAGAACATGGATAAGAAATAAGAATCAATATAGCAATGAAGAATGCACACTCACTCTACAAGCTAAGCAGAATAAACATGGTTGGTATGTTGATAGTGGTTGTTCAAAACACATGACAGGTGATAAAGATAGGTTTCTTACATTAAGAAAGGAAAGATATGGATCAGTCTCCTTCAGAAATGATGATTCAGCTAAAATCATTAGAAAAGGCACAGTCAGAATTGGAAACAACAATACCAAGGCAGAAAATGTTCTACTAGTAGAAGATATGAAACATATTCTTCTAAGTGTAAGTCAAATGTGTGACCAAGGTCATAAAATTACTTTCAATTCACGGAATGCGAGATAAGAAAAGAAGGTTCAGGAAAATTGATTGCAATAGTTGCAAGAACTTCAAGCAACATATATGTATTAAGTGAAATTGGAAATGAAAAGTGTTGTCTAGGAAAGGAAAATGAAAGTTGGCTATGGAATAGAAGAATGGGTAACATACACTTTGATAACCTTGTCAAAGTCAGCAAAAAGGAAGTCGTTAGATAAATTCCCCCGATCACGAAACCAACCAACACTTTATGCAAGCATTGTCAAGAAGGAAGGGAAACAAATACCAAGTTCAAATCAAAGGAATATTCAACAAGAAGACCACTAGAAATTGTGCATACCGATCTAGTTGGACCAACTACAACAAAGGGTTTAAAAGGTGTGAAATATGTTAGGTTATTAGTTGATGATTATACAAGAATGATTGCAGTTTGCTCTCTCAGGAACAAGTCAGAAGTTTTTGAAAACTTCAAGGTCTACAAGGAAATGGTTGAAAACGAAATGGATTAAAAAATCAAATGTTTGAGATATGATAATGGAGAAGAGTTCACTTCAAAGGAATTTATGGACTACTGCAGCAAGCATGGAATAAAAAGGCAATTTTCCATTGCTAGGACACCTCAACATAATGGAGTTGTTGTCATAAAGAACATGACAGTACAGGAAATGGCTTGAACAATGCTAATGGATTCAAAATTGACAGACATTTTTTGGACACATGCAGTGTATACAATAGTTCACATTCAAAACAAAGTAATGCTCAGAAACAACAATGACAAAACTCCCTACGAGCTATGGAAAGGAAGACCAGCAAATGTGAAGCACTTCAGAGTATTTGGAAGCAAATGCTACATCAAAAGAGAAGATGGCAGAATGGGAAATTTTGACGCTCATGTGGACAAAGGAGTACGTGTTGGGTTCTCGAGTACAAGGAAAGCATACAAGTGTTACAATCTGAGGTTGAACAAAGTTGTGGAAAGCATCAATGTAACAATTGATCAAATAGGTGGACGAGAATTAAAGAAGAAGAAAATTAATCAATGGAACAGTTTTACAAAGATGAAGAAGAAGTAGAAGGGGAAGATGAAGAGGATTAGACAGAAGTAGAAGAGAAAGTTCTGCAAGTGCCTCCAAATACACCTAGAAAACAAGTACAAAAGAATCATCCTTCAGATCAGATTATCGGAAACAAGGATGCACAAGTTGAGAGAATATGTTCACCAGAAAAAATGAACCTAACACTCTTATCTATGATTGAACCAAGCATTTTTGAAGAGGTCAGCAAGGATGAATTCTGGAATAAGGCCATGGATGAAGAAATGGATCAAATAGAGAATAATGACACTTGGGAATTGGCTTCAAGACCTAAGAATAAGAATGTGATTGGCACAAAGTGGGTTTTCAGAAATAAATTGAATGAAGATGGGTAGGTTACAAGGAACAAAGCTATATTGGTATGTAAAGGATACGGGAAAGTTGAAGGAATTGACTTTGAAGAGACATTTTCCCCAGTTGCCAGAATGGAATAAATTCGACTACTTTTAGCTTATGCATGCTCCAAGAATATTAAAGTGTATCAAATGGACATGAAATCAACCTTTCTGAATGGGGAACTTGAAGAAGAAGTCTACATTAAACAACCAGAAGGATTTCAGTTGTCAGAGAACGTAGATTATGTGTGAAAATATAAGAAGGCCTTGTATGGTCTAAAACAGGTTCCTAGAGCATGGTACTCTAGACTGGATAAATATCTACAGTAGGCAGGGTTTAGAAAAGGAAGTGCAGACAACAACCTCTACATCAAGGTAAATTAAGATAGTATTTTATTAATTGAAGTTTATGTTCATGATATTATTTTTGGAAGTATTGATGGCAGGTTAAGCCATAAATTTGCAAAGAATATGCAGAATGAATTTGAAATGCCATTACTCGGAGAACTATCCTTTTTTTGGGTCTTCAGATACGTCAAAGCAACCAAGGAATTTTTATTTCTCAAAGTAAGTATATCATATAAATGCTAAAAAGGTTTGGAATGGAAGATTGCAAACTAGTTACCACTCATATGCAAATCAGTTGCAAGTTGAGCAAAGATGATGGTTCAAAGTCTACAGACCAGAGGCAATACAGGTCAACGATTGGTAGCTTAATATATGTGACATCATCCAGACCAGATGTAATGTAGGCAGTTGGACAGGTGGCACGATTTCAAGCAGCACCGAAGGAATCACATGTATTAGCAATGAAGAGCATTTTCAGATATCTCAAAGGAACAAAAGAGTTTGGATTATGGTATCCAAAAGGAAAGGATCTATCACTTATTTCATACATAGATGTAGATTGGGCAGGTTGCATTGATGATCGAAAAAGCACCGGTGGAGCAGCGTTCCACTTGGGTTAGTGTTTAGTAACTTTGCTAAGCAAGAAACAATCATCAGTATATTTATCTACAGTCAAAGCAGAGTGTATTGCAGCAGCGGGATGTTGTACTCAGGTTATATGGATGAAACATACTTTGACATATATACAAGTTGAGTATGATGTGCCCATTCTAATCTATTGTGATAATACAAGCTCCATCGGTATCTCAAAGAACTCAGTGATGCACTCCAAGACGAAGCACATTCAAATAAAATATCACTTTCTATGGGAACAGGTTTCAGAGAAGAACATCATAGTTGAATATGTGGGCACAAAAGAACAAGTGGAAGACATCTTTACAAAACCACTTCCAAGGGAAGCCGTTGAGTATCTTCGCTAGAGGCTCGGAGTAATTTCTACTCCAAAATGAATTCTTTTGAATGCTTATATTATATGTCTTAGATTTACAAGAGGAAGCACCATAAAGAGGATAGTTCAAGTTGGGAGATTAGTTTCAAGAAGAGTTCAGTCAGGGGGAGCAGCCTCAGATGGAAAGATATATTTTCCATTGATGATAAAGGGGGAGAGATTTATTAAATGCAAAGGTAAATTCTTGGAGAAAGAGCATAGAGGCATGGTTCCAGGGGGAGTGATGGTCACAGGAGGAGCATGAGTGATATGACTTCAGTATTGCATCAGAGTGTTTCCATCAATGCCAAAGGGGGATATTGTTGATTATTTGGGTTGGTTTTCATTGATGTAAACCCTTGAACAAAGTCCAGTAGTGAATTCCGATAGCACAAAGGTTTGGGCAATGGACCCAAGTTTGTTTGATGTATAATGGTATGAGTTTTACTATATTTGAAGGTAAGACTATTCTAAATGGATAGTACATGTCATGCCATTTCTGCTTGCATGTGGAATGTCACATAACTCCTCACGGTTTGAGATTTATGGACATGTGAAGTTGGAGAACCCTCATGAGTCATCTAGAAGCTCCAAAAGGTCAAACTAGTCAAAGTGGTTGCAAAGAAGAAATTATTTAAATAATAAAGTGAAGTGATGAGTGTACTATAAGTCAAAGTGGATACAAAATAAATTATTTAAATAATA
>JZKD02S1872720.1:0-35679 GCA_000966675.3 Picea glauca
AAATATCAGGGAATCCAGTACTAGGATAACCATTCGAATGCCAACCCATTCTTCTAGAAGATTCCCTTCTAGAAGCTTCGAGAATTCATCTTTTTCCTTGCTTTAGGAAGAGTTTTAACCCTAGCAGTTCAACACAGTGTGAGAAGTTCACACCCTGGCTTAAGGCAACCTGCGAGAATGGGTCATTCTCGCAGCCAAATATACTAGCAGCCTGCAAACCCTCTTCAAAAATGAGTTTTCTGGGAAGAGATGAAAGTAACTTTTCTCAGGAGAAAGTTCTTATGAAGAGCCTGAGTACACCATCATCAATACATCATCATGACGACCAAAATCATGGGTAACAATTATCAAATCGAAATAAACATAATTTGAATGAAAACATCATACAGAAAAGCTAAAGCTGTAATGTGCATTATATTCCATTCAAGTCTATGATAAAACACCCATACTCTTGCCCCAGGCCGAGATGATGCAATGTTTACAAAATTATATGTTTATATAGGTTTCAGGAAACATAACCGTTTCTTGTTCATAAGATCCAATTGGTTTCAAAAATAAAGGGGGATGCAACCACCCTGATTTCACTAGATATCAAAAAACTACCAACAATCTAATTCTGTTTATTCAAAATAGATAATAGATATGGCTGGGAGATCTCAAAAGTGCCTCATATCATCTTTGAAATCATTGGCTCCTTAATTATCCTCTAATCATAAAACCAAAACGTATCAAGAAACTTTGGAGTTAACGATAGTTGTAACTGCCTCTGCATTTTTGAAAATCACATGACCTGTAGTTTTCAAATGCTTCTCCTTCCCTTGGATGATGGATTCAAGTCTGTTGTTTTCGTTTGTTAACATTTCAACTTGGTCTCTTAAAGACTTGACTCGTGATTGTAGAAGTGGGACATCGGTATAATATCTGTCGATCCATGATAAGCATACATCACATTGTGACTGTGAGACGTTTTCATTAGAACAAACAAGATTACGGATCGAAGAACCATCCATATGAATAGAATATTTATTGCAGAGCTAGATACCAGGGAATTCTGGGTTATCTTTCAAACAAGGAGGCAAATTATCGACATAGTTATAGGGTCAGTCAGGGTATAGCCCGAATGACACAGGGTCTTCTTTAGCAAGGAATTTGTCAATTTCTTAGTCTAATCTTTCGCTCACTTCAATCATGCTGATCGTGTCTGCATGGGGGTTTGTTTTATTTCGACGACTTCGAGAAATTAACCAACCAACTCTTTTTTTTTTTAAATTGACATCAACACTACCTTTTAACTTCTTTCCTGTAGGTTTCTTCACAGTTTTAATACAATCCTTTGGATGTGTAACCGGTTGACTGTCCTATTGAATGACCTTAGGGTAGCTCGAGGGTTCACTGTTAGGGGAAAAATCACAAGCCTGGAGAGGTGGAATAGAGGTCATTGGGTTCACAAGGGTTTCCTCAACGACTGGCTTATCTACTTCTCCCAACTCAGGGTTACCAAAACCATTTCGTGTAATGAACGAATCCCAACAGTCATTTTGTGATTCTAACTGATGCATGAGGATGATTTTAATCAGACCATGATGAAACAGACTTGAATCTAACCTCTATTTCCTAAATCTTTTCCCCATTTTATACAGATTTCTGAGTAGGTAATAAGGCATATTCAACGGAAAACCAATAAAATTCATAAGCAGGTGTAAATGATATAGGAAAACAAGTTCGAATCGTCCCTCACATGTGATGAATTGCTTCACTACAGCAAGTAAATCATGCCACCTAGTTTTCAAGAACGAAATTGTCATACCTCTATCACAATTGGTTATTTTTTGTGAGGTAAACAGTAAAGTCCAAGGGACTTCCTCCACTTTCGCGTTTTTGAACCATTTATGACCAATTGCTGGAAATCCCTTGGCTTGACTTAGGAACTCTTTGGTTACTTCCAATTGCACATCACCGATTTTTTCCCTACAACCATCAAATGTTAAGGCAAACTCTTGGGCGACCTGAAGATTAAAACCATGAAACTTTTTGATGAAAATATGCCAACCATTCCTTTCCAAATCTTCCCTAGCATTATCATATGAGAGCAGGGTTTGGATGTCGTTCGGTTTGACCCTTACCACTGGAGCCATACTGAACGAATGGGTAATTAACGCACAACACACAGGTAGGGTTTGCAAAAATGAAACAGAGCCATAGCCCCGAGCTTTAACAATACATGATGTAATGATTCAAACGATGGGCAGGGTGTTTAATCAAAAAGCGTGTGAAGAGTTTTGTGAAACTTGAGACCATGTTAAGGAGTAATGACAGTCCTGTACATCGTATGTCACCTAGGTATTGAGTACAGGCTAGGACCAAAGTACTCAGAAAGCATAAGTGCGCGCCTCATATTTTGATTACAAAGTTGGGCAAATGAATAATCAAAATTTTTGTGAATGAAATGTGATCAAAGAGCAAACCAAAACCAATACAAACAATATCAAATGGTGGGGTCTTTCATTTGTTAAAACTATCAATCTCTTGGACATGCTTATGAGTTGACAGGGTGAAAAACACAACCGGGTGATACCTTCCTGGCAAAGAATCAAATTCCATATTAAATAAACCATTTGCCTTCAATGAAAATTTAAAACAAAATGGTAACGAGAGTTGCAATTTTTCATGCTTTCAGTCATGAAAATGAATCATGAATAGATGATAAGTAAAATGCAACGATTTACAACTGTCGTTTAGGGAAAAGCTCATGAAGAGTAATAAAATTTCATAGACCCTGTGTAGGCAGCTTATAAAAATAATAGTTATATAATCGCTGCCAACAGGTATGGATTGAAATATGTAAACAACATCATGGAAACAATTGTCTGAATTGGTTAGAGAATATCGTCGTAATGGAGATGCCAATGTTGCGCAAAGGGAAATTGATTTAGCATATGTTTGAAAGATGGACATGCAAGCAAATTTGCCCATTTTATTTAGTCAATTATATTATATTAATGTGACAGGAGGTGTGTTTTTTTTAGATACTTTCCAAGTTATATAAATATGTTTATTAATTGAGAAACCTCCCTCAATCCAACGGAGCAACAACACAGTCAATGTTGACTTTGTTGCTACTCCTTCAGATCGAGGGAGGTTTGCTCCAAGTTTAGACGACTCCAATAAATTATTTTCGAAACCAAGAGGAGCTTATTCAGGAGTTCTATTTAGTTATATATCTATCATGTTTTTAGTTTGTTCTAATAAAGTAAATCCATGTTTGAATCTAGGATGATGAGGGGCTAGTCCAAAAAACAAGGCTTATAAGGTGCTTGGAAGCACTTTCAAGGTATGTTATGACATTCTCATAAAAATTCATCTTAGATAAACAATGCTACCAATATGAGTTGTATTCATTTTATATATATTTATGGAGGTACTTGAATAACTTGGAACTGTAGGTAATAGACAAACATAATGATGGATGAGTTGGGATCATGGGAGGTATGTTATCCAAATCATTTACTGACTAAATAATGATGTACAATTGAAATTGTTATGCTTCTTAGAATGATGATCTCATCATTAAATAAGGATTTGATACAATATGGATTATTTTTCATTGCAATAGTTTAATCATTAATGAATTGGTAACATGCATACCATTGGAGAGAATGTGATCCCTATCCAATTGTAAAAATATCCATGATTTCTCTTTGTCTTCATAGAAGAACATTGGTAATGAGAGTGCAATTTATTTAAAAATTGAAGTTGATTCTATACTAGCCAACAAAATTCAACCTAGTATCTTCCTAGAATGTCTTATATAAATAATTGGTGTGGGGTAATAATTGTGCAACATGTTTTATTATTAGTCTTGGATAGACACCAATGAGGTATCTAATTAAATTACATAAGTTGGAAAGAAGGTCACTCAAGTTTTATCTACAATGAAATACCTCATGTATCCACATTTATGCACAAGATCATCATATCACATGACATATATTTGGAATGACAATATTCCTGGTGCTAAAGAAAAAAAAATGACACTTATCTTAGGTAGTCTCTGGTTATAGTAATTTCTCAAAATGATGTATGAAACATGCTTTGGTTATATTCATTTTTTTGGGTATGTGTTATATTCTTTGCACAAGTAGTAGTGTTTCAGTGTATGTTCTGGGTGCACAATGGGGTTAGAGGGGGGCGGAGCCCCCTGCACAGGGGTTCAGGGGCAGCACCCCCATTTTTTTTTTTTACATCGAAACCACATTTTTTCTTCCTCGGGACCGCATTATATTTAGGTGGTTTTTTGCCACATGGTTTCTTTGCCAATGGTTTTCTATTTCCAGTTAAGGAGTTAGGGTTTTGGATGCCGCTGGCTCCTATATGTATTTTTTACTGTAAACATTGTAACACAATGAATGAATATATAATATGATGGTTTTCCCGATTTGGGTTTCCAGGGGAAAAATATCTGTGTAATGTTTGTAGTTGCCATTGTATCTTTTCTGTTCTTTTTTTGAATATCTGTTTGCAGTAGATATTGTACAAGGTTAGAATTTACATTTGGTATCATAGATTTATTGGCTTCAGGGGGATGCCTTTGTGGTCAAGGGTTTGGCTCAAGACTGTGATAAGCGTTGTTACAGTGGGAGATCTACGGTATTGATTTTTCAGGTGAAAAGAAATGGCAAGCAATTCAAAGATGGATATTGAGAAGTTTAATGGGAAAAGTTTTGAGATGTGGAAGCTCAATATGGAAGCTCTGTTGGTAGACAAAGATTAGTGGATCGCGGTAGATCTAGGTACTTCACCTACATGAACTTATGCAGATGACTGGAAAAAGTTGGATCGAAAGGCAAAGAGAACAATCCAACTATGTCTCTTCGATTCAGTATTACTGAATGTGTCACAGGAAGCTACAACCAAGGATTTATGGGAAAAGTTGGGGAATTTGTATCAGTCTAAGTCCTGGTAAATAAAATATTCATGAGAAAGAAGCTGTATAACTTGAGGATGAGAGATGGAGACTCGGTGGCAGAGCATTTGAATGCCTTCAATACTGTGGTAAGTCAGTTAGTATCTGTTGAGATTAAAATTTCAGATGAAACTAAATGTATCAGTTTTTTGTGTTCTTTACCAGAATCGTGGGATAGTTTGGTTGTGGCCATAGGTAGTAATACAAATTCATTGAAGTTTGAAGAAGTGTTCTCATCCTTGTTTTCGGAAGAGATGAGACGAAAGAATATGGAATGACATAGCACATACACATTATTTGCAAGAGGACATTCCTAGGAAAGAAATAGATCTAATTTCTCAAGTGGGAGATCTAAGTCTAAGGGTAGATCTAAATCTCTTTGAAAGTTTGTAAGGGTATGTTGGAGAAGTGGAAAATAAGGGCACTACAAGAAGCAGTGTATATCCAAAGTTGAGAAAAAGAAGGGATCTAAAGAATCTTCTTCTACAGAAGGAAAGACCTCCAAGGAAGAAGGATGGGATGTGTACTTGGCCTCTTCAAGCACACATGCATATCATGAGGCATGGTTGGTTGAATTTGGTGCATCCTTTCATATGACTCCCCACAGGGAGTGGTTCTGCGAATATGAAAGGTATGATGGAGGTAATGTTTTCTTAGGTAATGATTCGACAACCAGAATCATAGGAAGAGGAAGAGTCAAGTTGAGGCTCATAGATGGAAGGATTAGAACACTGCATGGTGTCCTAGACATCCCAGGTTTGGCCAGAAATTTGATTTCTGTAAGAAAAATGAACGATGCAGGGGTAAAAACAATATTTGAAAAGGAAACCTCCAGGATGGTTCGAGGAGCAATGGTGTTACTGAGGGGAGTTCGGTTTGGAACTCTGTATAAGTTGCAAGGAAGCACTATTAGTGATGGGTGTAATAGTTCCATTGTTCCTGATATTGGAGTTGAAGAAGAAATAACTCCTACAGTCTCTAGAGAAAAGGTTATGATGTGGCATCAAAGACCGAGGCATATCAGAGAGAAGGGTCTTCGACTACTACACGGTAAAGGTATGGTTGAAGTTATGTCTAACTGCTCTCTAGATTTTGATTTATGTGAACATTGTCTATATGGGAAGCAAAATCGGGTAAGATTCCCCTCTGGTGCAACAAGGGCAGAAGGATTTTTATAGCTAGTTCACAGTGATGTTTTTGGATCTGTGTCGGTCCCATCATTGGGAAAATATGTGTACTATGTCTCATTTATAGATGAATTCTCGAGGAATACTTGGATATATTTCCTCAAGAAGAAATCTGAAGTCTTTGCCAGGTTTAAAGAGTTTAAGGCTCTTGTTGAGAATCAAACAAAGAACAAAATTAAGGTGTTGAGGAAAGATAATGGCGAAGAGTTATGCGGAAATGAATTTGAAGAATTCTGTAAGAAGTGAGGTATAGAAAGGAAGAAGAATACTCCATATACACCTCAACAGAATGGAGTTGCAAAAAGGATGAACATGATGCTGATGGAAAAAGCAAGGTGCATGCTTAGTGGTGCTGGGTTAGGGCAATAATTCTGGGTAGAGGCCGTGGGTACTGCATGTTACCTGGTCAACATATCACCCTCATCAGCGTTGGATGACAAGACTCCACAAGAGGTATGGACTGGTAAGGAACCTTCTCTCACACATATCAAGGTTTTTGGTTGTGATGCATATGTTCATGTTTCAAAGGAAAACAAGAGTAAGCTGGATAAGAAGGCTGAAAAGTGTATCTTTATTGGATATAAATATGGTCTCAAAGGTTATAAGCTTTGGAACCCAAAAACTAAGAAGGTAGTGTATAGCTGAGATGTGGTATTTAGAGAAATGAAGGATGTTGTTAAACATGAATCCCTACCAAGTAAGGAAGAACCAGAGAAGATAGAGTTTGATTTAAAGGATGATGAATCAGACTCTATAGAAGAACATGAATAAGAAGACTAAGACCCTCTTACTCCAGTATTGACGAGATCAGATCGAGAAAGAAGGCTACCAGAAAGGTATAGTCCATTTGATTTTCGTTCAAATTTTTCTTTGTCTATTACTGATGATGATCCTAGAACTATCAGGGAGGTAGTGGATTCAGAGGATGAAAATCTCTGGAAAAGGGCCATGGATGAAGAAATGGCATCTTTGGATAAGAATGAGGTTTGGGATCTAGTGGAGTTGCCAACTGGAAGAAATCCCATTGGCAACAAATGGTTATTTAAAAAGAAGTTGAATGCATAAGGAAAAGTGGAGAAATACAAAGCTCGGTTAGTAGTAAAGGGTTATTCCCAGGTTGAGGGAATTGATTTTGGTGAGATTTTTTCTCCTGTTGCCAAGTTAACCTCCATAAGATTTCTCTTATCTGTTTCTGTTGCATTTGATTTTGAAATAGAACAAATGGATGTGAAGACAACATTCCTACATGGAGATCTCGAAGAAGAAATCTATATGAAGCAACCATAAGGTTAGGTTGTGAAGGGAAAGAAGGAGCTGGTATGCAAGCTGAAAAAGTCCCTGTATGGTTTAAAACAATCACCAAGAATGTGGTATAAAAAATTTGATACTTATATCCTGGGACTTGGCTTCAAAAGAAGTAAAGAAGATCACTGTGTGTATTTTAAATTAATTGGTGATCATTTGATTTATTTGGTCTTATATGTGGATGACATGTTGTTGATAGGAAACAACAAGAAGATTATCCAGGATGTGAAAATTCAGTTGTCGTCTAAATTTGACATGAAGGATCTCGGTGATTCAAATTTTATTTTGGGCATGGAAATTAAAAGAGATCGAAAGAGGAGGAAACTCTGGTTAAATCAAAGAAAATATTTTGAGACAATTTTGCAAAGGTTTAATATGAAGGAATGTAAACCAGTCAAGGTTACTATTCCTATTGGTGTAAACTTATTTGTGGATCAGTGTCCCAAGATACATGAAGAAGAGGAGGACATGTCTCATGTTCCATATGCGAGTGCAGTTGGCAGTTTGATGTATGCAATGGTTTGTACTAGACCGAACATTTCACATGCAGTGGGAGTTTTGAGAAGGTATATGTCAAAACCAGGGAAGGAGCATTGGACAACAACAACAAGGGTTTTCAGGTATTTGCGTGGCATTGCTGACTATGGAGTGTGCTACGAAGGAAGACCGAGATTGGACAAAGTGGTGGATATAGATGGCTTTGTGGATGTAGATTGGGATGGAGATTTGGATCAGAGGAGATCTACAAGGGGGTATGTGTTTAACTTGTTTGGAGGATTAATAAGTTGGATGAGCAAAAGACAGGTTGTAGTGGCACTTTCAACTACAAAAGTTTAATACATGGTAGCCACTCATGCAAGTAAGGAACAAATATGGTTACAAATATTGTGTTTAGGTATTGGGTTGGTACAACAAGCTGTAAGGATAGAGTGTGACAGTCAGAGTGTAATTTTTCTGGCGAAGAACCTTGCTTATCATTCAAAGACAAAGCACATTGATGTTCAATATCACTTTGTGAGAGACATGATTGAAGAAAAGAAAGTATAATTGATGAAGGTGGACACTTTGAAGAATGTTGCAGACTCATTAAAAAAATCTATGAGCACTGAGATGTTCTCTTGGTGTAGAGGATCCATGGGCATTGTTTCTCTGGATTGTTGACTATGTAACCCTGTAACCCCCTGTATGCAAAGAAAACAACAAGTGGGAGAATGTTGGGTATGTGGTATATTGTTTGCACGAGTAGTAGTGTCTGAGTGTATGCATTGAGTGTGCAGGGGAGTTAGTGGGGGGCGGAGCCCCCCACGCGGGGGTTCGGGGGTAACGCCCCCGAAATTTATTTTTTTGCATCGAGACCACATTTTTTCTGCCTCGAGACTGCATTATATTTAGGTGGTTTTTCGGCACATAGTTTCTTTGCCGATGGTTTTCTATTTCTAGTTAAGGAATTAGGGTTTTGGACTAATCCATATCATTGGGTTAGGTTTTTGGATGCTACTGGCTCCTATATGTATTTTGTATTGTAAACATTGTAACACAATGAATGAATACATAATATGTTGGTTTTCCCGGTTTGGGTTTGCAGGGGAAAAATATCTGTGTAATATTTGTATTTTCCATTGCATCTTTTCGGTTCTTTTTCTGAATATTTGTTTGCAGTAGATATTTTACAAGGTTAGAATTTACACATTTTTCATTTAACCTATTATTGTATTTGAAAAATGCAGGTCTGATGGGAGGTCACCTCCATGATCCACGACACATTTACGACAAGGTATATGCTACCCATGTTTTTCTATCCTTTCTTTGGTTGTTTTTTATGTGTCTGGGAACCTACGGAAACCATCCAAGGTGAGGATAGAAAACATGGGTAGCACATGAATCTTCTCGAAGATTAATGGACAACTTAATGGTGAATATTGGACATGGAACAACTTAATGGCGAAGATTGGACATGGAACAACATGTACATGCTCTACTGGGAAATTGGCTCTATTTTAGGTTCTATGATGGAGGACCATGTATACTATATTTGCTGCAAATGTCATTTCTATAGTTGTAAGTAGAAAATAGCACAAAAATAGAGTTAAACAAATTTTTAAATAAGTATTGTCTATGTTAACAACAATAGATTAACCGTTTATACAAGTTCATATTTTTTTGATATTCTATTGATTGTTACCGAAGAATATTCTACTGATATAACATTTTGAATATATAACATGTTCTTTCAATTCTTTTACCAGTTGCATTAACCTAGAGCATTACATTGCATTAACCTTTTACCAGCCAAATCTTACTGCTCTATTACATGGGACTATCTTCCTATCACAGACAATTCTATGATCTTGGATTTTAATTAGAAGTGTCATGAAAAAAATGAATAAGCCTTTCTAATATGGATAATTAAAGTGCATACCGTTCCTAGGGTATTGGACATTTCATAGTGGTAACAGTATTGGCATTTCATATTTCACAATTCACTTGATTAAATATTGAAACCTATCTACACAAATACTCCAGCTAATAGGGGATCTGATAAGCTTGTCAAGGAACTCTTTTGTTCTTTTTATTGTTTCTTGCTAGTTTGGTCTTCAAAATTATTTGTATTTTTTTCTTCACATCTGTTAATGGTCATACAACAACAATTTTCACCTCCTCTTTTCATTATTTTCTTAGATGACAACACCCTTGCCATAATGTACATGCAAGTCAAAACTGTTTTCACTTGATACATGCCTCTGCATATATTCCACTACTAGCCTCATTGTCTTTCTTCCATAATTCATTCATCAATATCTCGCTCTCATCCTAAGGCTGGTGCCATCAATATATATTATTCAATCTATTGCATCCACACTAAGTTTTCTCCTCTAGACCACGACACCTTGTCATAATGATCCTTTAGCACAACTTAAGCCACCTCATGCATGTTGCACTCTTGTACTAATCCAAATATTACATGATTTATGCCAAACTCAATTCATGATCCAACCTCCAAGGATTTTGTTGAACCTATCGATCTCACTTCTTAAGTATCGATCTCACTTCTTAAGTATGATGGTCTCATCGAGGGTAAACACCTCAATTCATGGATTCATAATATGACTACCTTCTTCAAATTAAACCCTAAACTATGTAAGACTAATTATTTTACCTTTGCATAAAATTAGTTAGAAAGTTTAGCATTGGATTGATGGTAGACTCAGTTGGAGACCATTGCACTTTTTAACAACCCAAGTGACCCCCCACCCAATAAAATAATTGATTAAATAGGATTTTTTCAAGCACTCCACAATTTTTTTACCCTCATAGCTATAGAAAAGATTTAATGTGTCACTGGGTTCAAACTCGACAAGCTCCAATATAGTTGGTTAAATAATACATTGTTTTCTTCACCAAGCTATGGCTCCATATCCACATCAATACCACTAAAAAAATACTCATGCTTAAGTTCAAATCCATTTTATTAGATTATTTTCATCATGAAGTGGACTTGTTTAAGAGCCCCATGTTGCACAAGGAGTTTCTCCTTTCCTTGGCAATGGAAAGTAATCTAGCCACCGTGTTCCCCTTACCTTCCCCTGGTCATTCTCCCTCTTCCTCCCACTCTAGCTACCGATGCCACCATCACTAGATCTCTTCCCATTCCTTTATAGAATTTTGTTACTTCAATGGAAATCCCACACTCACACCCAATACACCTGACCTATGAACCATTATCCTCAAATGAATACCTCACCAAACCCTAGGGACAAACTATGGTCTCATGCCACCACTCCACCATGAACAAATGAGATAAGAACCATACAAAAAACGAAAATAAGGTAACTATATGAAACCCTTGACATATTGCTTGCTTTATTCACTTGACCAAAGGCCTTCTTATAGTTTTACAACAGGTCCACATAAAACTAGCTACCAAACTAGAAATAATAATATATGATGCACGTAGCTTGAATGATGGAAGAAATAGTAAATAATGCAATGCACATAGATTGAATGATGGAAGAAATAGTAAATAATTCAACGCACATAGCTTGAGGGTTGAAAGTATGCAAATAAATAATAATGAATGAAACTATAGATCTAGGAGTGTGACCGCAAAGGAGGAGTGCTATCGGTGATGCAGATTGTTAGTGTGTCCTTGTGTTTCACATTAGTTCCTCTTAGTTTAGATTAGAAGTGTCCCTTATTTCCTCCCAAACTCTAAAATATTCCAAGAAGAGGGGATGTAATGTAAAAAATACCCTTCCAAGCATAGTGTTTAATAAAATAGAGGTGGAGCTAGCTAGATGTCAAAGAGATGGACACCAAGAATGAATAGTTTTGGTAGAACTAGTACGTTATATATGTGAAGAGAAGGAGCTAGGGAGTCATATAGGCATAGAGTCAAGAATGGTTGAAGGAGAGATAAGTGGTGCAGAGCATACATGGAATATGGATGCAAAGAGAAATCCCATGTGGTTAAACTCCAATCACTTCTCCCATGAATTCCAGATGTGGTGTAATAAAACCTATGAGGCTTTGTGGTGGCATGTTGTTAGTATGATAAATAAGAGTCTCTAAGAGTAAGTTTTAGGGAAACTATAAATTGAACTACTAAAGAATATGATAGAATTATTGATGTGTCATCTTTTCTTCCCAATTTAGGAATGGCTCTAGAGAGATTAAAATCACTAAAAAGATCATATGTCCATACTGCGTGGGGTAGTGCAAGAAGAAGTGGCACTATAGGGAGAGTGGCGTTACTGTTGGAGGTGTTAAATGGCTGGTATGAAAATATGTCCATGCTAAAGCGATGCGAACCTTAGTGATGAAATGCTATGTGATATAGGTGGATATTGGTGGCCACCCACCTATTCCAACTGGCTCACTTATAGATTTCAAGTCATGGTAAGTCGACAATGTAAGGTTGAGTTTAAGATAGGTGGTTATAGAGATGAAGTTTTATGTGATGTCATACCTATGGATGTTTGTCATGTTTTGTTGGGAAGACTGTGGAAATATGAAAGAAATGTCATACATGATGGAAGGAAGAATACTTATACCCTTGAGAAAAATGGGTGTAAGCATATGTTGTTGCTAATAGAAGATAAAGGAGTCAAAGAGGAAGCTAGTCCTAGTATACTTCTCATGAGTGGGAAGGAACTCGTGAAAGAAGTAAGAAGGAACATGAAATGTAGTTTGTTGTTTTAAGTAAGCTGAGAGTCATCCTTACAAGCAAGTCTATGAATGATCTGCCTAAAGAAGTCCAAGAGTTATTGGATGAGTTTGCTGATATTGTGGGACTATTTACCACCCATCAGGAGTATCAATCACCATATTGATCTTATTCTAGGAGCAAGTATTCCAAATAAAGAAACATACAGATTAACCCCTTGAGAGAATGAAGAGGTCAAGGATCAAGTCCAAGAGTTGTTGGATAAGGGTTTGATCAGATAAAGTTTGAGCCCTTGTGTAGTACCAATTGTGTTGAGTCTGAAGAAGGATGGAGGATGGAGAATGTGAACAAATTCTAGAGCCATCAACAAAATAACCATCAGGTATAGATTTCCTTTACCTAGAATGGATGATTTAATGGATTGCTTGAGTGGAGCTAGATATTTTTCCAAGATAGAATTGAAGAGTGGCTATCATCAAATCAGGAGGAGAGAGGGAGATGAATGGAAGACAACATTCAAAACAAATGAAGGATTGTATGAGTGGCTTGTTATGCCATTTGGCTTCCCCAAGTACATTTATGAAGTTAATGAATGAAGTACTAAAATATTTTATTGGTAAGTTTTTGATTGTTTATTTAGATGATATATTAATCTTCACCAAGACCGAAGAAGAGTATTTGAGACATTTGAATATGGTGTTGAGAAGATTACAACAACAAAAGTTGTTAGTGAATTTGAAAAAGTTGTTTTTTATGAAAACAAAACTTGTATATTTTGGGTTCCTAATATATTCAAATGAATTGAAGATGGATCCAAAGAAGGTGAGGGAAATAAGAGATTGGCCTTCTCCAAGAAGTGTGTTTGAAGTAAGGATTTTTCATGGGTTGGTGAGTTTTTATAGGAAATTCATCAGGAATTTAAGCAGTATTTGTTTACCCATACTGGACACCATAAAGAAAGAGCATAAATATTTTAATTGGACATAAGAGTTTGAGAAGGCATTTAGAGTGTTAAAAGAAAAGATAACAGAACAACCTATTTTAGTTTTGCCAGATTTTAAGAAGAATTTTCAGGTTAAATGTGATGCTAATGGACTAGCCATTGGCGTAGTTTTAAGTCAAGACAATAAGCCTGTTGCTTATTTCAATGAGAAGATGAATGATGTCAAAAGGAAGTATTCCACATATGACAAGGAGTTTTATGCTGTAATACAAGCCTTGAAAAAATGGAGACATTATCTTATCCCGAAGGAGTTTGTTTTATATATTGACAACCAAGCTTTGGAGTTTATAACTAGATAAGAGAAATTGAACTAGAGACATGCCAAATGGGTAGAATTCATGTAGAATTTTACTTTTTTTTATTAATAATATTAGTGGAAGCGCTAACAAAGTTAAAAATGATTTAAGTAGGAGATGTTTGATCTTGTAGGAATTCCAAGTGGAGACCTTGGCATTTGAACACCTCAAGGAGATGTATCAAGAAGACCCTGATTTCAAAGAAGCTCATGAAGCATGTGAGAACCCTTTGCTGAGGGACATGAATAAATGGATGGAGTATCTGATCCAAGGTGGACTGTTATTCAAGGGAAGTCAGTTTTGTATCCCAAAATGTTCAATGAGGGACAATTTTCTAAAAGAGAAACATAGTGGAGGTTTGCTTGGACATTTTGGCCATGATAAAATGTATGCACCCTTGAGTTATTCATATTATTGGCCAGGTATGATGTACGATGTGAATAAGTTCGTGGAAAGATGCAAAATCTGCCAATATGCTAAAGGAAAGTAGCAAAAACTGAATTGTATCAACCATTTACTATTCCAAACAGGTCGTGGGATGCTATAAGTATGGACTTTGTTCTGGGATTACCAAGAAACCAGAGGGTAAGTGATTCAATCTTTGTAGTGGTTGAAATTTTTTCAAAGATGGAACATTTCATACCGTGTCACAAGACCAACGATGCTACTCACATAACAAATTTATTTTTCAAAGAGATTGTGAGATTGCATGGGCTCCCCAAGAGTATAGTTTCAAACAGAGATACTAAGTTTGTGGGACACTTTTGGAGGACTTTGTGGAAGAAGATGGGGACAAGTTTGTCTTTCAGTTCAACATATAATCTGTAACATACCCACTACCTATTTCATAACTTTTCGTCATTTTCTCAACAATGAGAATCCCCGGAGCTTGTAATGCCAATCCCCGATTCACAGGTCTTCTATTTACCTACCCGGCTCTCTGTACATAATTGTGGTCTTATGTCCCTTTTCGTCGGGGTTTCTATTTTCAACCATCCCGACTTGCTTAAATGCTAGTTAGCCTCCTAGGCTAAGCTCTTGGTTGCATGGCCTCCTCTATATGACCACGGTCATAACTCCCATCGGGGCTACGAGGTTTCTAATGTCAAAATTCATTCACCCCCAAGACTCGTGATCCTTCGAATTCTAACGCGCTCCTTACGCATTAGCCCTCCAGGCCAAGCGTGTGGTCCACTGCCTCTGTGACCGTGGATTTACCTCCTTTCGAGGCTACTCCTATCGGATTTTCAGGGTTTCCAATGTCGTAATTCACGAGTCCTCAGAACTCGCGATTCTCCGATCCCCGATATGCCCCTAGCGTATTGGCTCTCTAGGCTAAGCCCTGGTCAATGTGACCACAAAATTCACAAGACCACAACCTTTAATCCCATCAGGGTTTCGCGCCCTTCAGTGTCACGATGCGCAAGTCCTCTGGACTCTCGATCCTCTGACTCCCGACGCGCCTTTACACTAGCTAGCCCTCTTGGCTATACTATGGTCCATGTGACCACTTACCATATGACTGTAGCCGTATAACTTCCCATTGGGATTTCGGGGTTTTCACTGTCGAATGCAACTTACCTCGTGGATCCATGAATCTCGATATGCCGATACGGAAATGCGCACGACACCTGTCCTCCACTGTGACCGACACTCCTGTGACAAATCGGGAAATCGCGTATCGGGATATCGCGATTCCTGTTTCACTAGTTCATGGAACTCTCCAAGTCCTGAACCCCGATATGGTAACACCTGTCCTCCACTATCTCCCGCGGTGGCCCACACGACTCTCCCGTCGGGATATCATGGATCGTGATTCCAATGTGTGGGAGTTTCTTACTTCTGGAAACTCCGATGCCCCGAACTCCGACTCTTCGGGATCTGTTGACACCTGTTCCACCCAATGGATGATTTTGATCTTTTCGGTAAATCGCGGATCGCGATTCCGTATGACAAGATTTCCTTGTGCTCGAAAAATCCGATTCTCCGCTCCCCGAATTCCGGGATCTCCTGACACGTATCCCTCCAAATGGACGGTCCCAATTCTGTCGGGACTTCGGAACTTTCGTTGTCGTGGTTCCTTCGACCTCAGAAATGCTAACTTCCCAACTCTCTGACTCTCGTCATATTTTTGACACTTGTCCCTCTGAACGGATGGCTCGGATTTTGTCGGGGTTTTCACTTGGGACTTCCCTGATGCACCGAACGTCGATGGCACTTGATCTTCGCCATGTGTCCTCTGCCAACGGACGGTCCAGATCCTTATCGGGATCTCGAGACTTGTGATGTCTCAGTTCTTACGACCTCTAGGATCCCGATTTCCTGAGTGCCGATATCCTGATGGCTAAACCTCGAGCCACTTTTGTTCAATCTGATGGCTGTCAGGTAATTTTCCTAGATCTGACAGCCCAGATCTGTTCTTCTGCGCTCACTCCAGAGACTTAAGCTCCAGGCATCTTCTCCTGATCCAACGACTGACGGGTGTCTGCTCAATATCTAACGACTCAGACTTGCTCCACCTCACACACTCTTCCACTACTTCGTGGATGTGGAAAGATCAACGGTCCAAATGTTCTCATGGACCTTGGGGAAACTACGATCCCTATTTCCTTGCTATTCACGAAGATGGGTGGAAAAGAAACAAGAGGCGTAACGCTCTTACTACTTCCATCAATCTGATGGTCGTAAATGACCATGGGTCTTCCGACAGGATCTCATCTATCGATTGGTTACTCATCCCTACGCTACTACCTCAGAGCCTTAAGAGGGTCATTCCTCCTTGTACAGGGTTATTAAGACTTTCCCATTCAAGTCCCTTTTTCTGGGTTCTTTGTGAACCTTTCTAAGGAGGGAAAATCTCGGCGACGAGATCTATTTCGGGGCATTCCTGGAAAAAGACCAAGGGAAACAAACTCCCGAGGATGGGCTGGAGATCTGACTTGGTTCAGTTCATGCACAATTGAATCCATTTATCAACATAAGCCACGCGAGGCCTTTCTATTATAAGCATATATATAAATATGTATCATCTCTTATCAAAACACTCCACAGACATTCTTATAATATAATTGTTCACCATTTCACAGTTTATGAGCATATATGTCAGCATAAGAATTTCAAGATGTAATATGAACAAAACACTTATCAGAAATAAATTCAGAACTGGGTGCAACTGCTGAGAGGGGTGCTCGTTTCCACCCAACCGTAGGCGTAGCGACTCCCAGTGGATTTACCACTAGCCACCCCCGAGCTGAGACCACGATGCTCTGAGACTGCGCCTCTCTGTCTGCCAGTGACCAGGAGCGAAGGTTGCAATCCTTCCTCTCTGCTATCACCCACTCTGCATAATGCCAGAGTTCCCCTCGCATCTGCCCTCTCAATCGCCTCTTTCATATGCCTTATCCGCTCGCGAGGTTGTGTGTGGCGCAATTTCCCGCGCATTGATCAGGCCTGACGACTCTACGGATGGGCGGTTCACCATCCCATCCCTCATCAAGCCATTTGCCTACTAGTCTGTGAGCCATTAATTTCCAGGGCCAGCGAGCCTCTTTTGGTTCTCCGGGCCAGTGGAGTCCAAATACAGTATTTAATTCTCGGTGGAAGTTAATGCCACCTTTTCATGTGCCTTCCACCGCCATCGTGGTCTCTTTTCTGCACATCCCCTCTCAGCAGTCCTGTAATATAAATTCATAATGTTATTTACATTTATCGACCTTCTTCATAAGGTCCCTTCACATCATACATTCACATTTTCATCATTCTTTAGCATGGTAATTCCTGTATTAGGATTAATTACAAATTTGGGGGAAACAGGGTGTTACATAATCCTCAGACGAATGGACAAACTGAGGTAGTGAATCAAAGTTTAGGGAATTTGTTAAGAAGTTTGGTCACTGAACATAACAACCAGTGGGATCAAATTATACCCCAAGAAGAGTTTGCATATAATGAATCACCAAATAGAAGTACTCGTAAGAGTCCATTCCAGATAGTATATGGGATGCATCCAAGAGGAATTTTGGAGTTGAGAGATTTGGGACGAGATGAATTTTGAAGTGCAGGAGCAGAGGATTTTGTTGCATAGATGCATAAGTTTCATGATCAAATTAAGAGACACCTACATGAAAGAAGCCAGAGATACAAGAACATAATAGACCAGAGAAGAAGAGAGGTAAATTTTTAAATTGGAGATCAAGACTTAGCACATCTGAGGAAGGAAATATTTCTGAAAGGGAAATATAGCAAGATGAAGAAGAAAAAGATAGGACATTGTAAGATCCTAAGAAAAATTGTTACAAATGCTTATAAGATTGAATTTCCAGGGGACATTGGAATATCACCAATATTCAATGTAGTAGACCTATACCCTTACATGATAGATGATACATAAGGGACAGATGGTCAGGAGGAGATTTAGTGGAAACAACAAATGCCCATAGCATAGAAGCCACAAATAGAGAATATTTTAGATCAGAGGTTTGCTAACAAGACCAAGAGAAAGGTTTATTATGAGCATCTGGTTAAGTGGAAAGATCATTCAACAGAAGATGCCAGTTGGATAACTGAAACTGATATCTAGAAGCATGGGAAGATAATGCAAGATTGCATGGACAAGAGTCCATGAATAGTTTTTTCCATAGGAGTATGATGCAGGAACATCATAACCAATGTTCAATGAGGCCAAGTGGAGGACCGATCAACACCCAATGCACGCATTCAAATTGTTTTGGATCTCAAGGAAAGCACACCATGTTACTATTTTGAAAGTATTGAAATTAAAGGTCCTTTAATGTTTTGAGGCTTGATCCATTGTGTGAAATCGCAGGAGATTGTAATCGCCTTAATTAACTGTAGGATTGTATAGATATCGAGCATAGAATCATATCTAGGTTGTAATTATCCATTTATTGTAATAAACCTTAGTGGTAGAATACTTTAATTATGATGTGAAAGAACTAGAGTAGTCGGAAGGAAGGCTCGAGAAGCCCCTCCTTGTATAAATGTATGTAATCTATGCCCAAAAGAGGCTATTGAAGTTTATTTGTTGTTTTGTTGAAGAAGAGAAGTTGAGAGCTGCAAGAATTATTTGTAAATGTTTTGCTAAAGTAATACAATAAAGGAGGCTTGCTTCCAAACCCTGAGTTTGCATATCTATGAGTTAATTAGGTAATGTTGTATTATTTGCTTTCTGTGTTTTATATGCTCATGTGTGCATTCCATGATTGAATGAATGAATCTGTGATTTTCTATAAGTTTCAGTTTTTTCTCTTTTGAAAACCCCGGTGCAAGGAGTGCATAGTGCCATGCAAGGAGTGTGAAGGCAGAGTTATTTTCAAACTTAATAGCTCAGGATAGATAATGTGAATTGTGTAGAGTGAGTGCAAGGAGTGCACACATACTCGGTGGAGTATAAAAAATTGAGGAAACCCATGAAAGGCATGCACATGGCTGACACATAGTCAAGTGTTGAAAAATTTCTAAGGAGGACGAGCGCATGGAGTGTGTAGAAGGATTTTTCCAAAAAATCTTCAAGCCTTAAGTTTTTCGAGGAGCATTGCAATGATCGAAGGACAGAGGTTCGAATCACTTGGGGTGATAAATCTTAGGAGGAATATTAGGAAATAAATCCTTAGAGGAAATAAATCCTTTTGTTTAGAGGACGAGTTGACGATATCTTCCTAGGGAGGATCCTGACTTTTCGTAGCCGTCAGATCGGGGAAAAGGTGCGTGGGTGATGACCCTTGAAGTCCTTTGAACTTTACGAATTCCAAATTTTTGGGGTAAGTGTTCTAGAGGAGACAAATTTCTTGAAGTCTCGAGATTCTAAGTTGATTTGGACCTTTGAAAGACAAAATCATGTGTCCACAGATCAAGCATGGTCCAGAAGTTTGATTATCCGGAAGATCTAAGGTGTTGTCGCGAGAGAGTGCAAGTTTCCTGAAGCTCCGAAGGCCAGAGAAAATCCTAGTAGTGGTGCACATGTCAATAGATATTGGAGTCCATATATCTGACACTCTAGAGGAAATTGGGTAAAATATAGCTTGGGTCGAAAATCCCCGAAGCTCCGAAGCCTGTAGAGGATCCTGATCGTTGGTGTCAGGGCCACGTGTTGGAAGATTAGAAGTTGTTCGAAAGTTTGACAAACTGGGAGAATGGAGGCATAAGGTGTTAAGGTTTGAGAAATCCTAAAGCCTCGAAGGCCGGAGTATATCTTGACCATCTGTTGGTGTGGATGCGTGGACCATTGATTTGGACCATTTCGCAAGTTCGCCAGTTCGACATTCCGAAGGATTTGAGGTGTTGTGTTGTGGAAATTTGTGAAGCCCGGAGCTTGGAGCAAACATGGACCATCGATCTGAGGGAAGTGCCAGCTTTCTGATATGCTAATTAGAAGTTCATGCATTCATGGGAATTGTATGTTGGAGTGGTTAGGACTCCCGAAATCTGTGTGAATCGTAGATCACGACACACATTTGAGAGTCGTTGATCTCCGCCATAGTTTGACCATTCGTTTATTCGACATTTGGGAGGATTGTAATTTGTTGTTGTTGGAACCCCCTGAAGCCTGAAGCTCTGAAGTGGTGGAGTTCCTATCATTTAAATGGTTTAGCCTATTATTTTTGGCCCGAGGTCACGTGGATTTATCTGCCAACTGGTTAAGACCCTCACAAACTTGATTTTATGCACAGGGAAAAGGAAAAAGGCCTGTGGAGAAGAATTTTGAGGGCTCAGCAAGGGACCAAGAGATAATTCATCTCCCTGGTAATAACAATCCTTAGACCGGGAGGTTTCACGATCCCCAGGAGGTGGTGGGGCTTTGCATCAAGTGGTATCAGAGCCAAAATTAAGCTCTGTGTGAAGAGAATATTTGGAACCATGCTGTCGAGAAGACACATAGATAGACCAATGGTAAATGCAGCCATGAAAGATGAGATGAGACAACTTCATGAAAGGTTAGACACCATGGAGACAACACAAATAAGAGCACCTAATGCTGGTGACGTCAATGAAATTGAAAATGAAGATGTAGAAGAAAAAGAAGTTGCATGAGAGAAAGCAACATAGGAGCGACTGCTAAGAGCTGTTGTCAAGCTGAGAACCAGAGAAAAAACATAAGTTCCAATGTTTGAAGGTAATGTAAATGTGGAAGAACTGCTTGAATGGATAATTGCTTTAGAAAAGTACTTCGATTATGAGGAGATTGATGATGAGAAGAAGATGAAGCATGCAGTAACCAAATTGAAGGGGCATGCAACGTTATGGTGGGACGAATTGCAAGCTGACAAAAGATGCAAAGGTAAGACCAAAATCAAGAAATGGGATAGGATGGTAGCTAAATTGAAGGATAAATTCATACCCAAGGATTACCAGTTAAATCTGTTCAGAAAGCTACAAAATCTAATACAAAAAGGTTTGATGGTGAAAGAGTACACCGAAGAGTTTTACAAGCTGAACATAAGAGCAGGGCATAGGGAGAATGATGAAGAAAAAGTTGCTAGGTATATTAATGGATTGAGATATGAAATCCAAGATGAGATTAGCATGATGACAATGATATCCGTGGAAGATGCTTATAAGGTATCCCTAAAAGTAGAGGAGAAGTTGGCAAGGAAATAGAGTCAACAGAACAAATGAAATATTTCTAACAGAGAAAGAGGAACCATCAGATAAAAGTTCTTGAAGCCCAGAGCAGAAGCTGGAAGATATCATAGTCAAACAAAGAAAGGAGGAATTTCTAGGGGAGGACACTATGGAGGAATAAATTATTTTCCTAGAGGAAGTGGAAGAGGTAGAGGCAGAGGAGGAGAAGTGAAGTGTTATGCCTATGGAAGAACATGACACATATCTTGGGAATGTCCCGAAAAGAAAAATGAAGGAGGAGGAGAAGCTCACATTTCTGAAGCGCATAAGTGGAATGTGGAGACATGGATTAAGGAAAAATAAACAAAATAAGGAATATCAATCATGATGAAGAAAGTACTCGTAAATCCAGAGAAAGAGGCATGAGAACCAACCCAAAGGAACAATTTGTTCAGAACTTCCTGCAAGAGAAAAGACAAGGTATGCAAGGTGATCATAGACAGTGGAAGTACTGATAACTTGGTATCCATAGAAATGGTGGAAAATATGAAGCTAAATATGACTGGACATCTAAATCCATACAAGGTGTCATGGTTACATAAAGGACATCAAGTCATGGTAAGTCGACAATGTAACGTTGAGTTTAAGATAGGAGGTTATAGAGATGAAGTTTTATGTGATGTCATACCTATGGATGTTTGTCATGTTCTGTTGAGAAGACCATGGAAATATGACATAAATTTCATACATGATAGAAAGAAGAATACTTATACCCTTGAGAAAAATGGGTGTAAGAATATGTTGTTTCCAATAGAAGATAAAGGAGTCAAAAAGGAAGCTAGTCCTAGTATACTTCTCATGAGTGGGAAGGAACTCTTGAAAGAATTCAAGAAGGAACATGAAATGTAGTTTAATATTGTAGGTAAGACGAGATTCATCCTTACAAGCACTTCTATGAATGATCTTCCTGAATAATTCCAAGAGTTATTGGATGGGTTTGCTGATATTGTGGTGGATGAGTTACCTCACTCTTTACCACCCATCAGGAGTATCAATCACCATATTGATCTTATTCCAGGAGCAAGTTTTCCAAATAAATAAACATACAGATTGACCCCTTGAGAGAATGAAGAAGTCAAGGATAAAGTCCAAGAATTTTTGGATAAGGGTTTGATCAAAGAAGGTTTGGGCCCATGTGCAGTACAAACTATGTTGAGTCTGAAGAAGTATGGAGGATGGAGAATGTGCACAGATTCTAGAGCCATCAAAAAAATAACCATCAGGTATAGATTTCCTTTACCTAGAATGGATGATTTAATGGATTGCTTGAGTGGAGCTAGTTATTTTTCCAAGATAGACTTGAAGAGTGGCTATCATCAGATCAAGATGAGAGAGGGAGATGAATGGAATAAAACATTCAAAACAAATGAAGGATTGTATGAGTGGCTTGTTATGCTGTTTGGCTTGACGAATGCCCCAAGTACGTTTATGAGGTAAATGAATGAAGTACTCAAAGATTTTATTGGTAAGTTTGTGATTTTTTATTTAGATGATATATTAATCTTCAGTAAGAATGAAGAAAAACATTTGAGACGTTTGAAGATGGTGTTCAGAAGATTACAACATGAGAAGTTGTTAGTGAATTTGAAGAAGTGTTCTTTTATGAAAACAAAACTTGTATATTTGGGGTTCGTAATATCTTAAAATGAATTGAAGATGGATCCAGGGATGGTGAGGGTAATAAGAGATTGGCATTCTCCAAGAAGAGTGTTTGAATTAAGGAGTTTTCATGGGTTGGCGAGTTTTTATAGGAATTTCAGCAGTATTTGTGCACCAATATTGGACACCATAAAGAAAGAGCATAAATATTTTAATTGGACAGGAGAGGCTGAGAAGGGATTCCGAGTATTAAAAGAAAAGATAATAGAACAACCTATTTTAGTTCTGCCATATTTTAAGAAGAATTGTCAGGTTAAATGTGATGCTAGTGGACTGTCCATTGATGCAGTTTTAAGTGTTGGATTACTGAGAGGGGGGGTGAATTAGTAATAGCGTAATTATAATCCTTTTTCTACAAATAATCCAAGTGTTATATCAATGTAGAATTATTATCCAATAATGAGCAATAAGAAATGAAAAATGACACACATACACAATACACCAATGTTTTATGTGGAAACCCAAATCGGAAGAAAACCACATAATGCTTTTTCTTATACATTTTGAAGAATTACATTCATTGGAAGCACCAACTTACTTTGTTTTCTAGCTGCAACTGGAAGGAGGCTCCAACCCCCTAATTTCTCAGGTTACAACCTAAGGGAAGCTCCAACTCCCCAATTCTCTGGCTACAACCAGAAGGAGGCTACAACCCCCTATGTTCTCCAGCTACAATCGGAAGGTGGCTACAACCACCTGTCCTTTCCCCGTCCAACCGCCCTAATGTATAAGTAGAATGATGGAACCACTTTCAATCTGTCACTGTGAGATATACTGTTGTACAACTGTATCAACCTGTACCACTTACCTATATCCAATTTGTACAACTATCCTATAATCAATCTGTACTTGAACTGAACATGTATCTACAAAAATACAACATGTACATGACCTGTAGTGCTGCAACCTATGTATGTATGTGCCCTAACTGTTATGCAACCTACGTATGCCTTCTAGAACTAGGGTTTCCTTTTACTTGAAACTTCTGACCCTCTGTGACTTCTTTCACATAGATTTGTAACCTGCCACTGTATCCAAAATGTAACTTTACCCTGTGCATGCATTTTGATACATAAAATTCACTCAAGAAAAATATGTCTCTCTCTATTCATGTGCCATATAGGTGTGTGAAATCATGAACACGTATACTTTCCTTCACATGATCTTAGTCGTCAAACCCTTTTTGATATTCAACCTCTCAAAAAATCAACAAATACAAGATCTCAACCATGTACCATAAAAACCCTTAGCCATATGCCAATAAATACAAGATGTGCCTCAACAAGAAGTATCAATGATAAATGTACCGGCACTGTATTTTTGTAGATCTGACTTATGCAGAAGATCCCATGTAGCCACTAGTCTCTCTAGGGAGAATCCTCAAATATCCATTGCCATTCCTCATGCATACATCAAAATCCAACTATTATAGAAGTAAGACATACCTTTTGAACCAATGGATGGATCTGATGTATTTGATCACTTTAGACCTTCCTGGAAGCTTGATCTCAGAATCTAGAACCTCTGCATCTTCATCTTCTCAAGTTTCCATGGCTTCAACAACATGTACTCACCCTGTACACAGTCACCTCGCGTACGTACTCACCTTATACACAGACAACCCACATACATGTATGCACCTATGCACATCCAACCCGCGTATGTACACACCCTATTCATAGACAACCCCCGTACATGTACTCACCCTTTACACAGACAATCCACATACGCCTCAAAAAATAGGGTTTTTTGTATTCGCTATAATTCTGAGAATTTTTCCATCAACCCTTCATGCTACCTCAGACGTTCGCCACTTCAAATGTATCCACAAGTATTTACAATAGGATTTACACAAGAAAATAGATATACAATATGTACAAGTGTGTCTTTAATGAGTGAGATTTTCCTCTTATTTACATCTTCATGTAGCCTTACACATTCCTTATTTTAGGGATTCTTCATTTAAAATAATTTCTTTTGCAAAGCACTTTGACCCTTGGGGGATTCTATAAGACTTATGAGGGGTTCTCCAACTTCATATGGTTATAAATCTCTAACTGTGAGGAATGATGTATTGGAAGCAGAATGTAATATGTTGAAAAAATTGTCTCTCAACCTTCATAGGGACTCTCTCTTCTCAGCTTCAAATAATAAGGAATTGGTTAACTCTGCACACATTGAATTCAAGGAATATGATATTATTCACCAACTGAAGGAACATAACGATATTTGGTAGTAGAATTCTCCCCTCTCAGATGTTGGTTAGGGAGAAGCTAATAACCACCATTTTTTCCATTACTTGTTATGCTTTTTAGTGTCATTGGACTTTTAGGCGTTTTTGCCAAACATGATACATGTAAGAAAACTTGGAATGCATATTTTATAGTCTATATCAAACTATCCTATGTAGCATTATAGATTTTCTTATTTTGTTTGATAAAGTTCTAGAACAATCCCTCTTGTATAATGTTGTTAGCTACAACGTTTTTAATATAATATTTCCCTAATTCAGTTATAAAAAAAAGAAAAGATAAATTCTTAGTAACATCAATTTTGTTTATGACATAAGTTTAGCCTTACATGTCTATGTACATTTTCTCATTATATTTCTTCATTTCCTTCAACCAAAACATTATATTTTTCAATATTTTTTCCTAAATGTTATTGGCTAAGTTGAATTTCTCTTAAAATTAGTATTAAATTAAATTGAAAATGATGTTATACTTAAGAAAAGTACTATATTCTAATGATTTTTCATTAGATATATCAAAATATTTAAACCCTATCGCACACCCCCCTTCCTTCTAAAGTCTTTCATGGCCTTTGCCTCAGGTGGTGGGTCGCCCCTGCCTCCCCCCTTGATGTTGTGGTGTTCTCACCTCTGGTAGATTCTCTTAGCAAAATGGTCAAGTCAAATCCTTCTCTGTTGGTGAAGAAATTGGATGAAATCCCAAAAGTTTTGGTTCATCAAGGCTTATCCATAAGCCTCGCTCTCAAGTTCGTAGAAAATGGCTCGGTTGAGAAATTCATAGGTATCTAGTTATCACGCAAATCCATGGCTCATTGGATCGACAGAAACTAGAAACCCCTTATCAAGGTCCATCTCTTGCATGCTTTATGTGGTAGGGGTTTCTTTGCATTTCTCTTCGAGGGAAAAGAAGCCCGAGATTTGATTTTTCGAGGTGGACCAAATTTCATGGGATCAAGAGGTATGTACTTAAATAGATGGACACCTAATTTCAATCATGAAACTGATATTTCGTCTATTTTTCCAGTTTGGGTAATATTGCCTTACCTCCCTTTTCATTGTTAGAACGATAAGACAACGAGATCCATCAACAACTCCCTTGGAAAATAAATTGACCGGGTAGAACCTCAGGATATAATCCAAGCTTGTGCCTGCATATGTGTTGAAGTGGATCTACAAAAGGGCCTCCCTAAAGTTGTCCAACTAACTCTAGACAATTGAACTTTCCTTCAATAGTTAGATTATGAACAACTCCTTTTCAAATACAAATGTTTTCATGCATACCACCACTTTGCAAAAAACTGACCAAAAGCATCCCCTGAGCAGGAAACCCCCAATGTTAATGATCAATGGTAGCATCCCAAAAAGCACAGAAAAATGCCCAAATATGGAGATCAACCAAATAAGGGGAAACCCTCGACAAATCCAGACCCCAATGGCTCATGTAAGGGTCCTAGTGGCCCTAGTTCCAACATGAATTGATACGATCCTATTGTTGTTAATGATGAAAACCCGTCCTAGGAAGAACCCTTAATGTTTTTTAGGAGAATTCCCATGCCTCCCTTGAGGGTGATGTCCCCTAGCTTATCTCCCTTCCCTGGACAACATTATCTACTCCTTGAAAGAACCCATGATTCCCCTTGAGTTCCCCCCTTCTCTTTCCATTCCCCCTGTCATCCCTGAAGTTGATGGTTCCTCATCAGATTTTGGAGAAGACTTAGAAAACGATTTGATCCTTAGTGAGTCCGCAAATAAAGTGGGTTGTAATTCAAACTGGAATTGATGTGAAATGAAAGCTAACAATGAAAAGGAAAGAAGTACACAATTTTTTTTAGATGGGATTGTCATTAGAGAAATTAGAGGTCCTCAAGTGCACAATAATTCCAATCCTTCCAAGTGAGGGATTCCTAAATCCACTCATAAATAATGAAGGTTCTTTCCTAGAATTGTAGGGGCCTTAGGAGCCCTACCAAATCTGATTTAGTTAGGTCATTAGTAAAACATTAGAAGCTTGAGGTACTACTTCTCTAGGAAACCAAGTTGAAGGATGTTGATTCCCTAATTCTCATTTCTAAATTTTGGAAAGTTGGTCAAAGAGTTGTAGTCAACTCTAGAGGTGCCTTAGCTGCCCTATGTACACTCTAGAACCTTGTGTTCTTTTGTCTTGGAAGCAATCAATCAACCCAACATTTACTTCTCTTCAACCTCTCTCTTGTGGTGACAAGGGATCTATTGTCAATGGTCAATGTCTACATGCCAAACCACCCCCATGAAAAGGACTATTATTGGGCCTCTCTTATTTCTCTTTAGTGCTCTAATGTGCACCCCAACTATATCATTGTTAGAGACTTCAACAAAACATTGCATCCTATATAAAATAAGGTAGGAAGTATAGTCAGAGACCCCTTGATAAAGAAAATGGAGGACCTCATTTCTATCATGTACCTCTCTAACATAAATACAAAGAGTTGCATATTTACTTGGATAAATCAGTGTCTGGGTTTGGGACTTATCACGACACACTTAGACAAATTCTTGTTAAGTAATTTCTTCTTTTATGGAAACCTATCCTCCTATTCATTCATTCTCCCATGGGGAGGTTCAAACCATCGGCCTATCTCTCTGATTATGATAGTGTTAGAGGACCCATGACTGATTCCCTTCAGATTCAATCCCTTATGGGCCCTTGACTCTTCCTTCTCTGACTTAATTTACAAGACTTGGAGATGTTGGACCATGGGCTCCCATGTCCACATTTAGGAGTATAAATTGAAAAGGAATAAAGTCACCCTCAAGGAATGGGTCAAATCCATTTATAAATCTCCAACACTACAAATTTCCTCCCTCCTAAAAAAAAGTCAATACCTTTCAGGAGAAGATAGAATAGGTGCTTGCCACACGGGAAATATTACAAGAAGAAGAACATGATTTTCAACAATATCATAATTCCCTCAAAGTGGAGGAAGAAACCCGACATCTAAAATATTAGAGCCTATGGCTCAAAGTGGGGGACAAGAACACGATTTTTTTTCATAGATAGGCCAAAGCTCGCTTGTGGAAGAACAATGTCAAAGAGATTGTGAAAGATGATGGAATGATTGCTTCTTCCTTCACCCAGATCAAAGAGGCAACCTTACATCATTTTAAGAACTTGTATTTTGAGATTCCTCCCACTCAAAAAGTAGATATCTCTTAGTTGTTGGATCATATCCCTCAAATTATCAATCAACAAGATAACACAGAGCTCTTTAATCCTATGGAAGAATAAAAAAAATTAAAATCCATTCAGCAAATGGAATCTGATAAAGCACCAGGACTGGATGGATTTTGTGCCCACTTTTACAAAATCTACTGGAACATAATTAAATTTGATTTTGTCTGAATGGTGAGGTATGTTCCAAAATTGACACGCATGGGGGGAAACACTAACTCCTCCTTCCTAGATCTTGTCCAAAAAGAGGCGTCCCTCCTTCTTCTCTAGATTCAAACCTATATCCCTCTGCAATTTCTCTTATAAGATTATCTCAAACGTCATAACCAATAGAATAAAAATGCTCCTATCTAAGCTCATATCCCCCAACCAAGGAGGATTTGTGGAAAAAAAGATAGATTATTGATAACATTATCCTAGTCCAATAAGCCAACCACTTAAGAAAAAACAAAGTATAAAAGGGAACGATAATTAAGATAAAAATGGCCAATGCCTTTGACAGGTTTAGACATGACAATTAAGCTAGAAAAGGCATGATAATTAAGCTAGAAAAAATCGACTTTGAGGAAAACTTCCTCAACTGGGTCTCTGCTTGCTTTACTTCCCCTTGGATCACCCCCCTTGTAATGTCTGCTCCAACTCCTTATTTCAAGCCTCCAAAGGATTTCATCATGGTTATCCCCTTTCCCCCAGCTATACATTCTCATGGATGAATCTCTCAATAGATCACGAGAGAATGCTAGAAAAGAGAAGTCCATTCCCGACATTAAAATTTTGAGGGATGCTAAAAGTCTGAGTCATTCCCAACTTTTTGATGACATCCTTCTCATCAGTGCAACCTCCATTGTTCTTGCCTTCATATTCAAATCTATTATGGACCCATTCACGAATGCATCTAGGGTCCTTGTCAACAATGCTAAAATTCAGCTTTTCACTTGGAATACCAATCTCAATCATAGTCATGTGATAACTAGGATTCTTGGCTTCCTAAAAATGGAAATCATGTAAATATTGTTGAAATATTGTAACTTTGAAGAATATTATAATTATATTTGAGTTATTATCTTATAGATCAAATCCCCTTTTGTGGATTGATCATGTCGGTTCTTATATAAGACCAAATCCCATTTTGTGGATTGGTCAAACCATATTTATATGGTGGTATTTGTAAAGTCATCCCCTAGGGTTTATAACGTGGTTTTAACCACTCTTGGAAGAATTCAGCCCTTCTAAGTGAAGAGGCATAACCCTAGCACCTCCTCACTAGTATTTAGACACTCACTCACACTTCTAAGTGTGCATCTTTTGAAGGTAGCTACAATTACAAGAAGAAGGAGAAGAGAGGTGCATGCTTAGTCCTAGATTATTATTGGTGGTTTGGTCTTAGTCTTGGTATTGTATTGGCAATCTTTTATTGAGGAAGTTTTTTCTAGGTTTTCTCCCCCATGAGGGTTTCCCACGATAAAATATTATGTACCTTGTGATTGTGTTTCTTTCAGTGATCCTCTTTATGTTGTTGTTTTGGAAATGCATTGATAACCTAATAATAACATTAAATTTAACATGGTATCATATCTTGATTGAATAGAGCACCTTTCACTGGGTATCTAAAAACGTCATTGTTGTCGTACGGAGAAATTAGGGATTTTTATTGGAGAGGAATTTCAGACTAAAAACTATCTAGGGAAGTGCACCCTACCCTAGTGCATCCTTTGGAAGGTTGAGCACACCTTTTCAATGGCCATATTATCTGAAAATTCAAACCCTAGTTTTGACTCGTACCAAAAAACCAAGAAACTAGAACCAGTTCCAGAAGTACCAGTCCAGATTTGTGCAGGTAAAATTTCAAGGGGTAAATATTGGAATTTTTTGAAACAATCAACTCCAACCAACTTGCCTCAGCCTAGCGCATCTCCTGGTAAGTTCAGATTCATTTTCTGAGCACTTTCATTTTCTGGTCATTTTCCTAACTCTAGGTTAAGATGTCTGCAAGCACCAATCTTGTTGACAAGTTAGAAGGTGTGGAAAATTTCCATTCCTGGAAGTACATAATTGGACTCATTCTTGAATATAATGACCTTGAAAAATTCATAAAATAAAATGTACCAGAACCCGAAGAATATACAGCCAAAGAGAATTACAAGAAGGATATGATTAGGGCCAAAAGGATAATTGCAGATTCCATTAAAGACCACTTGATCCATCAAGTGTCTTCTGAGAATATTCCAAAATAGATGTTTTATTCCCTAACCAAAATGTATGAAGGAAAGAACATCAACCAGAAGATGAACTTGAGAACCCAAATCAAGAATACAAAGATGTAAAAAGGAGAAACAATCCAAGACTATTTCTCTAGGGTTACTCAATTCAAGGAAAAATTAGAAGCAATTGGAGACAACTTGGATGAAGATGAACTCATCATGACAACTCTTAATTTTCTCACAATACCTTGGGATTCATTCATCCAAACTATCTGTGCAAGAAAAGAGAAACTCCAATTTGACAGTCCATGGGAAGAATGTGTTCAAGAAGAAGCAAGAGTGGCCAACCGAGAAGTCATACTATTAAGGGATGAAGATCAAGACTTATCTGATCATGCTAAAGGAGGAAAGAAAAGGTCTCATTTCTAAAGGGAGACCAATTTTCATAAATAATCTCACTCTCCAAAGATATTCACCCATTTTCATAAGGAATCTCACCCTCCAAAAAGATTCCAAAAATACCATAAGGATCAAAGAAAGGGAAAAGACTTCTCTTCTTATCAATGTTATTATTGTAATAAGATGGGACACATTGCTAAGAATTGTCCTGCTAGAAAGGAAGAATACAATAAGAGAAATAAGAAAAGACAGCATGCCCATGCAATTGAAGATAATGAGCCACCCATTAAGTTGACCAAAGAAGAAATTGAAGATTATGTTTTTTTTTTTCCGCCCTCTCAGGATCTGTGACACCTAGAGATGATACTTGGCTAATAGATAATGGTGCTTCTAAGCACATGAATATCCTTACAGAAAAGGACTTCCCCTAGAAAGTTTCACTTGGAGATGATTATTAGTACTCTATCAAAGGAATGGGAGAATCCACCTACAAACTGGATTCAGGAACTCCGATGAGAATGAAGGATGTAATCTATGTACCCGGTTTTACAAAGAACTTACTTTCTATCTCATCTCTAGATAAGAAAAGTTTCAGGGTTGCATTCATAGATGGTGAAGCTCGTGTGTGGCCTAAAGGAAAAACTATAGAAGAGGTAGTTGCTATTGGAACAAAAGACGGAGGTTTGTACAAGTTAAAAGGTCACTCGGATGTAGCCTTAACTCACTCTACTAAAAGTCCTTGTGAACTATGGCATAAAAGAATAGCTCACATCAACTAAAAATCCTTACCATATGTAAGAAAGGTAGTTACAGGTTTACTGGAATTTAAGGTTGATCATGAAGGTGTATGCAAGGGATGTGCACAAAGAAGGAACATAAATAATCCTTTCCCATAGAGCGACAGTAAAGAAGAAGGAATCTTGGAGCTCATCCACTCAGATGTATGTGTTCTAATGCCATCAACCTCTCTAAGAGGGTATGTATACAATGTATCATTTATTGATGATTACTCTCGTAAGACTTGGGTTTATTTCTTGAAATCAAAAGAAGAAGTACTTGGAAAGTTCAAGGAATTCAAAGCCTTGGTATAAAAACTCTCTGGAAGGAAAATCAAGATACTCAGGTCAGATAATGGAGTAGAGTACACCTCAAATGAATTTGGAAGATTTTGTAGAGATGTCAGGATTAAGAGGCATCTTACCGCTCCCTATAATCCTCAACAAAATGGTGTAGCAGAAAGAAAGAATAGAACAATCATGGAAGTAGTAAATACTATGATTCACGATCAAGATCTTCCAATGCACTTATGGGATGAAGAAACAAGAAAAACAATTTATGTCCAAAATAGATTATCCCATAGTGCACTTGGATTCAAACCCCCTGAATAAATGTTCTCCAGAAAGAAGCCAGAAGTAAGCCATCTAAAAATATTTGGTTGTCCAGTGTTTGTACACATTTCGAAAAAAAATCCAAACTAAGTTGGACCCTTTAGGAAAGAAGGGAATATTTTTTGGATACTATGAGGTCTCTAATGCCTTCAAAATTTACATACCAAGTTACCATCATATTGAGATCAACAAAGATGTAACCTTTGATGAAGATGTAGCACTCAAAAGATCAAGGAAATGATAGCTTGAAGAAGTATATGAATAACCTGTAGCTCCCAGAGTTGTAGACCCAGTGAAGGAAGTTATAGTTACCCTTGATGATGAGATTCCAAAATATTATGATATGATGGAATCTCAAGAACCTCCCCGGATTACTATCTCTCATAAGAGAAAGCCAGCTTGGGCAAGGGAACTTATTCAAGATGCAGAGAAGTATGGTTCCCCAAAAGGAACCATGAGACAAAGAAAGAAACCTAATCCATTCTTCAGTTATATGGATTTGATGTGTGATATCATAGAAAAGGAACCTACTTTCTTTGAAGAAGCCACTCAGAAGAAAGAATAGGTGGATTCCATGATAGAAGAATACCATTCCATTATAAAGAATGATGTATGGGAAGTAGTTCCCAGACCAAAGAAGAAAGATGTGGTATATTCCAAGTGGATATACAAGATAAAACATGCAGTAGATGGAAGTATTGAAAAACATAAAGCAAGATTTGTGGCTCATGATTTTTCTCAAAAGTAAGGTATTTATTATGAAGAGACATTTGTTCTTGTATCTAGATACACTTTTATCAGAACTAGCATAGCTCTTGCATCCAAAATCAAGTGGAAGTTGAACCAAATGGATGTGAAAACAACCTTCTTAAATGGTGTTATTGAAGAAGAAGTGTATATAGAACAACCACAAGGGTTTGAAGTTGAATATAGAAAGACTCATATCTACAAGTTGAAGAAACCTCTGTACGAGTCGAAGCAAGATCCTAGAGCTTCGTATGGCAGAATCGCTAGTTTCTTGATGATTTTGGGCTTTACCAAGAGTAAAGATGATTTTAACCTTTACTTCAATGTTATGAATGATGAGCCAGTTATATTGCTACTATATGTGGATGAATCATTCTTAACAGAAGAAGAAAATATCATCACAGATTGTAAGAAGAAGCTTGTTGCAAAATTTGAGATGAAAGACCTAGGCATGATGCAATATTTCTTAGGTCTTGAAGTTTGACAGAGCCTAGAGAAGATCTTCCTTAACCAAGGGAAGTATGCAGTTGAAATACTGAAGAGATTTGACATGTTGGAATGTAAATCTATAAACACACCCATGGAAACAAAGTTGAAGCTCCGGATTGATACTTCATCAGAGTTGGTTGATGCTACTCTATATAGACAAATCATTGGTTTGTTGATGTATCTGACGAATACCAGACTAGATATGTTCTTTGTTGTGAACATCTTGAGTCAATATCTGGTAGATCCCAGACGTGTTCACCTTGTAGCTGCAAATCATGTGATGAGATACCTTAAGGGTACGTTGGATTATGGTTTATGTTATACTAGAGATCATGACTTCAGACTATTTGGTTATACTGATTCATATTGGGTTGGAAGTGCTTCTGATAGAAATAACACTTCAGGATGTTGTTTAGTCTGGGGTTAGACATGATTTCATGGAAAAGTATGAAGCAATCCAGTATTTCTCTCAACATGGAAGAAGTTGAATACATTGCAGCATGTTCCACAAGTTGTGAAGCCATATGGCTTCAGAAGTTGTTGGCAGGTCTATTCGATCTAGAGATGGTAGCCACCATGATTCTATGTGATAACCAAAGTTTCATAAAGATGACAGAGAACCCAATGTTCCATGATAAGTCGAAGCACATAGAGATATGATAACACTACATTCATGATATGGTGCAGAGGGGAGCTGTAAAGCTCCAATATGTTGGCACAAATGAGAAGGTTGCAGATGTGTTGACCAAGATTCCGTCTCATGTAAATTTTGAGTACTTCCGAGACAAGCTTGGTGTTGTCTGAAAAGACCTCCCTCGAAAGGGGGAGTGATGATGATGATACTAAGGTATCCTGACCAACATCGGGTAGCTCAATTAGGATTTTATATCCTAGGGGATTGATCATCCCTTGATAGATATCGAAGATCTGGTAAGGACGGTCTATTAGAGTACATGTGCATGTATATGCCAGCTATGGTCAGTAGTGGTAGCTCCATTAGGATTTTATATCCTAGGGAATATTTTGATTCCTGGGTAGATCCCAAAGGTTCGGTGAGGACAATCTGTCAAAGTACCACGTGGTAGCTTGTTAGGATTTTATATCCTAGGGAATATTATGATTCCTGGGCAGATCCCGAAGGTCCGGTAACGACGGTCTGTCAGAGTACCAAAAAATGTTGTTGTTGCACTTGCCTCATTCTGTTGCCATATGATGATGATGTTGTTGTATCAACCTTGTGTTGATGATGTTGCTGTTTCAGCCTCGTGTTGTTGATGATGTTGTTGTATCAACCTCATGTTGTTGATAATGGTGTACCAGCCTCAGGTTGGTGATATTGTTGCTTTACTATTATGTTAATTGATGTTGATGTTTCAACTTCATGCTAATGATGATGATGATGCTACTCCAGCTCCATGTTATGAACGATGATGATATTAATGATGAGAAAAACTTCTGATGATTTTTAGATATGACAATCAGTGTTATACATGTTGATGATGTTGATTCCCTCTCTCTCTCTCCTAATGATGTTGTATTGGTTATGTCAGTAAAATACCCTTCTGATTAAGGGGCAGTGTTGAAATATTGTAACTTCAAAGAATATTCTAATTATATTTGAGTTATTATCTTATAGATCAAATCTCCTTTTGTGTTGATCATGTCGGGTCTTGTATAAGAAAAAATCCCCTTTTGTGGATTGGTCAAACCATATTTATATGGTGGTATTTGTAAAGTCATCCCCTAGGGTTTATAAAGTGGTTTTAACCACTCTTGGA
>JZKD02S1872720.1:35689-60756 GCA_000966675.3 Picea glauca
ATAAATTAATCAAACCTGACATAATAATACTAAACTTTACTTATAAATTAATTAAACCTACCATAATAACACTAAACATAATTTTAATAAGTATTCATTTACTTTGGACAAAATTGCACAAAATCCAAACCTATCTCAAATAAAAATACACAAAATCCAATACCCTTACAAGTGTTTAACACACAAGACAATGGTCTTAGTGACTAGTTTTATTTCCGCAGAAAATTCACACTAATTATATTAAGAATATAATTTTTCATACAAACCCCGACAATTTAATGTTTGTTTCCTATGAACAATAATCTGCCTATCTCTCTAAAAAGAGGCGAATCAGATCGTCCATACAATAAACCAACACAATCAATCCAAACAAGAGAGCTCTTCAAGAGCACTGATCATCCCACCACCTGTGAAAAAACATTACAAAGAACCCGTCCTCGATGCATATAACATTTAAAAAATGTCAAAATGTTGGACATTTCCAGTAGAAGCTCCATCCTAGGAGTGGTAAAAAAATCTTCCACTCACAGATGTCAAGGATTTCTTTGATAAGAGATATGCCTCCACATTTTTCTCTTTGTAAATGTGCTAAAAGTGGATAACCCTGAAGGAAGCGGCCAACTCACTAGTTTTATTTTTCCATCCTTCAATATTTATGGCCGAGAGGTTTGATTTTTTTTTTAACCAGTCAATTATTACTTTTAAATCACCTCATAACTGAATATCGAGCATATCCAAATGTTTTCCAATAAAAAGCGCAGCCCATGCTCCCATCAACTCCCCTTTGGTGTTTGTTCCTGCCCCACAATTTAAATACCAACGATAATCCGTCAATGAGCATGACTTTATAACACCTCCTGCCCCACAATTGGAGCCACCTGCCTCCGATGCTCCATCAAAAAAATCCACTAAACAACCATTAATCCTATTTATAGAAACTACTCTTAAATTCAGAATTTTTTCAGTCATGGAGACATTCCCAAGTGCGCCCGTGGCCTTAATTGCAGTCCCCCTTGTTGATGGGTTCTTACCTTCAAAGAGGAGTTTATTACAGTCCAGCCAAATGTGCCAACAGACTAGCAAAGGGAGTTCTTTTGATAAGTCAAGCCTGCTACTCCACTCGTCCATACACTCACTAAGAGTATTTCCAATCCATTGGGTTCTCAAATTTAGCAGTTGCGTACAATGTAGCCATACCTTTTTTGAAAATGGGCAATGAATAAAAAGATGTGGAATTTCTTCGTCGTGATGCTTACACAGAATATAATAACCTGGACCAATCCACCCTTTTTCTTAAATACTACCCCATGTCAATAACATGTTCTCCATTGCTAACCAGAAGAATAGAATGATCTTTTGTTGTACTCTCTGTTTCCATAAAAATGTTTTCCAGCCTTAGCTGACAGGAAAATTGAGAGTGGAAATGATTGTATTATAGCATTTTTTAACGAAGAAAACCCCTGAATAGTCCCCTCCAAACCATATAAGTGATTCTGCTTGGTCACCCCGCAGGATTATTCCAGCTTTATTCAACTCAACAGTGAAGGAATTCCACTTCGTCGTGTGCGCTCCAGTCAAATTCAATTCAAAACTGGTTTTCCAAACTACTGCCAGGGAAGTCGAGTCAACGTTGTTTGAAACATGAGCTAAGGATTTGATATGTTTATCGCTCAAATCTTGTACAAGATTCGAACTCAGAATCAATCAGTCTCCCATACCTAGAATCGTGTCTCTGCCTAAGGAAATAAGATGGCCTACCCTTGGCCTCCAACAGAGCCATTGAAGAATAATTGGAAGCGATCTAAGAAAACTTGACCACAGTCTAGAGACAACACGTCGATTATGATGAGGTTGTTTGATCCAATTTACAAGAGAGGTAGAATTTAAATACTTATCCATAACCACCTGATGTCATATGCTCTGATGCGTGAGAAGCCTCCATAAGATTGTATCATTGAGAGCCAAATTGAAATGATAGATATTTCGAAATCCCCAACCCCCGTTTCTTTTTGGTCTAGCGAGAAGATCCCATCTGCAAAGATGATACTAACAAGAGTCTGACCATCCATTCCATAAGTAATGAAAAATCATTTTACGGATCTTATTGAGAACAGAGCGAGGCAAAGACTCCAAAGACATCCAGAAAACCAGTTGGCATTCCAGGATGGATTTAATGAGAATGTATGTGCCCCCTAAAGAGAGCCATTGGTTATACCAACCCGTGATTTTCTGGGAAAACTTTGAAACTAACCAGACCCAATATGTTGCTCAGCTTGGACCACTCTTTATAAAATACCCCAAATACTTGAATCCCTATGAAAGTTCACTGAAAGAAAAATTAAGGAGAGATTTGAAAGGAGATAGTTCCAGTTCATTAAGGCCTTCGAAGATAACAATTGTTTTTGACTGACTTACTAAGAGTCCTTAAGCGTTGAAAAAAATCTCAATGATAGCTTTTATTTGTTTCCATTCAGCAATACTAGCCTTTGACATAATAAGAATGTCATCTACAAAGAGCAGGTGCAAAATTTTTGTCATTCTAGAAACATTAATACCTGAGATCAATCCTTCAACTGTTGAATTCTTCAACAGTAAACTAAGACCCTCCATCATAAGAATGAAGAGAAGAGGGGAAAGTGGACAACCTTGGCAGACCCCCCTCTCGCTTCTGAATAATTCCAAAGGTTCTCCATTTACTAAGACCGCGAAGGACGAGGAAGTTACACAAGACATAATCCAATTTGTTAACTGAATACCCAAGCCCACTTTAAGAAGAATCAATCGGAGCTGACTCCAGTCAATATAGTCACAGGCTTTCCATAAATCAAGCTTCAACACTAGAGCTTTAATCTTCTTCTTTGTTATGCTGTGAATACTTTCGCTGGTAGGCCCAATAGCATCTTGGATATGTCTTCCTTTTAAAAATCCCAACTGTTCAGGAGAAATAAATCTAGAAAAGAAAGGTTTTAATCGATTAGCAATTACTTTGGAAATGATCTTATAACAGAGGTTACAAAGCGAAATAGGGCGAAAATCGTCAAAATTTTTTGGGCGATCTGATTTCGGAATCAAGGTCAGAAAAGTAAAATTTAGACCACCCACTATAGAGCCCCAAAGTCTAGACTCTTCAACCATTTCAAGAAGGTCCTCTCTGATCAAATCAAAAAAGAAAATGAAGAATTCAGAGGCCCAACCATCCCGACATGGACTCTTCTCCTTCTTAAACTATCCCAAAACTGTCTTAGTACATAGTTGTTACAATGTAGGAGACAAAACAAAAAAATGATTTGAGAACACAGACTTAAATCATCTCATCACATAGACTCATGAAATGTGACTTAATTTCTTTCATTTCAAACACAAAAAATGATTCGAGGACACAGACTTAAATCATCTCATCACATAAACTCATGAAATGTAACTTAGTTTCTTTCATTTCAAACACAGAGAAGAAGTTGAGAGTCTATCTAGTCTAATCATTTAATTAGAACCAAAGTCACAACTATGTGACCTTTTACTCTAATGTCAAATGCATGATCATATCATTGGAATTAAACTTGTACATATATGATTGGTTTATCTAATGTCACACATATTCTAATACCATGGAAAAGGATATGATGAACCTTCAAGTTATCTAACCTTACATTTCTCCCTATTGGATTTTTGGCCATTTATATGATTTGGACGTGGGATTTGGGGGTATTTATATGATTTGGATGTAGGTTAAATATTTTGAATTTTGAGTTTTTTTTACCTCTAGTTATCAAAATTTGGTTATAATTTTGTTTTGAATTTTAGTTTTAGATTATTGAAATCGTTATTTTTAATATATAAATGATATAAATTGATTTATTATGGAATACGTTTATTGCAATTTGATTTTTCAATATTAATGATTAATATTTGCAAATTCATCAATTCGAAATTATTCTTGCTAGCTTTTTAATAAAACAATGTCAATTTCCCTTCTTATTATTTTGAAGCAAGAAAAGATCAAATTCTCATTCTATTTAAACTACAACTATTAATAATGAAATTTGTTGCAAACATAACAAATTGATATAGATCTAAGTTGTTTTAATAATTTAATATATGTGGAATAGAGTAATATTTTTTTTACTAAAACTGGTGAATTTATATTATATAAAAGACTGAAACAATGCAGTAAGATTACAAACATAGTCCAAAAAACCCTATCATGGGAGAGAAGATGCCATAACTAAAACCATGTTAGTCTAAGCTGTAAGGATACAATTTACAACAGAATTATGACAACCCCACAAGACAAAAATTTTATCTAGGTAAACCTTGTTGAAGATACCTAAACAAAACCAAAACTAAGAGTGCATACAAAGCTAGTCAAGATGGGGACCTATCCATGTATTCAGCTTCATCCATGTCTTCATTTTGGTCTGTCGAGAGGGTAAGGGAATTAAGATCTGGAATCGATTGCAGACACGGGATGGAGTTGGTGGATTCAACGCCTACTGGTGAAATTTTGGATTGCCCATGAAAGGTTGGTTGATTCCTTATTTCTTCTAGCTAATTGTGAAGGGAATCTACCTCTTCATGGAGAGACTGGAAGGAGGCGAGAGGTTAGACAGGAAGGAGGGGGTAAGATAGGGAGATAGAGGGTGCCACGGGGGGGGGAAAAGGAGTAGATGTGAGGCAGAAATGGTGACTAACCATATGACAAAGGGAAAGAGGGACATACAAAAGGGAGGGGCTCACCAAATCATCAACAACATGAGAATCGACTTCCCCCTTGACTCCGCAGTTGGCCAAATGGTCTAGCAGGGAGTTCAGGTCCTGTTTGACATGCCATGGATACATTTGTCTAAAATCCTTTAAGATGCCTTGAATACATCTGAATATTGAATGAAGACTCATGTCCACTATGGGGCTAGATAACCAGAGGTACCTTATCACGTTTTTGGATTCCCCCACAACCGAAAGGGTTCTGATATTTATGGCCTTGGAAATTAACAGTCCTTGTAGGAGAACATACGGTTAAGATTGGTTATTAGTGGAAACTCCCAAGTTCCATGAGAAATTGGACACAATATGCCCTCCATGGCCATACATAACCCCTCCTACACTTGTTTCCCCAGGGTTCCCTTTGAAGGATTCGTCAAAGTAGAGTGTGAAGTGATTGCAATCTTGTAACCATTGGGTGAATTCATGAGCTAAGAGATGAAGTTGCCATGATGATCCAGGGTGAGTTGAGAGGGAGGTGGATACCTTGATGGGAAACCTCACTATCCACCTTGATTCCTAGTGATCGAGAGTGTCATTCTGAGTGATTCAAAGGCTTGTTGAGTTGAAATGCTCCAAGAGGAAACCCACTGACTTGGCTTCCACCATTTTTGGAGTTGACTGGGTCCCCTAGAAAACCCCTCTGTTTCAATCCAACCAAATTTTCCAAAAGATAAAATTTGGAAGAATCGGTGAGATTCTTTTGAAAACTAGCTTGACTTTAGAGGAGCCTAAGTAGGCCTAGGGCCAACGAAAGAGAATATCCTCAACTGAAGAGGGCCAACGAATTATAAAAACAAGTTCCTACAAAAGAATTCTCCACAATGTAAAAAAACGATGATTAGAAGAATATGAATCAGCACAAGACACCTAGAAGGGTCGTAGATTTGTTCGAAAACACGGGTATTCCAACAGAGGATGAACACCTTCAGTAACCACTCACACAACCAGATCAAATATCAACACACCGATGTTTTGACATGGTAAAACCCTTACGGGGAAACATCCATGGCCCCAGCCAACGCGACCACTTGGATCAGTTTATTAATGCAAAAGAAAAAAGATTACAGAGAGATTTTACAAGAGAGTTTCTCAAAATCGATCATCAACAAATGACCCTCCATGCTCTTGGACCAATCGGGTGTTAAGCCATGTATCAATGGTCGTTAAGACCGAGGAGAATATGAACCGTCAGATCACTCTATGTCGAGAACATATCGTGACCGTCAGATTTTGTAACTACAAATGCATACTAAAGAAACACACTTTTACCTAACAAAACATTAGACCAAGTAGATCTTAACTAACTCCTAAGTGTCTAAATATCCTAACAAGATTCCATGCCTTGCCAAGTTTTCCCAAATGAGAATTTTTCGATGCATGGCAGTCCAACAAAAAGAAATTATTTTTGGGAGGTTATCTGCATTCCATATCCCATGCCATCTAGTGGATCTTAGAGGGAGACCATATTGTAAAAATTCAAGCTAATATCTTTGCTTAACCGTGTACCCAAGTTTTCCCAGCCTTTGGAGTCTTTGGAACCCTGATGGAGGGGGGGTAGATCCATACAATTTAATAAGAAGGGTCTTGGAGAGTGGTTGCAAGGGTATCGAGTTATATCCCAAATTCCATCCTAACCATATTCATTCCTACTCATCCCAAAGAGAGATGTCGAACAAGATGATTTTTTCCTAAAGATCTAACCAATTTTTCAGGGGAATAAGGTCTTGCATGGTCAAAAGGGGGGGGCATTTAGATTATGTTGTCCTGCCATATTTTTATTTGCTTCCCATTTCCATGGGTGCTTGAGATATTAGAAGAGAGGATAGGAAGGGAAGCATGGAGAAGATGCCATATTTGAGATAAGAAGATGTGGGTGGGGGGGATCATCAAGACATATTAGGAAGGGACTGGGGAAATATTTCTGGTTAAAGATAGTTTTCCACCATTCCTTATGGCCAGTAACAAGTCTCCACAGGATCTTGGCATCAAGAGCTTATTCATGGTAGCAGGATCCCTTATCCCAAGCCCACCATTAGATTTAAGGGCCCAAACCACATTCCAACTAACCAAATGAAATATTTTAGAGTTAGATTTAACTCCCTACCAGAGGAATCGAAGCATTTCCTGGGAAAAAGAAAGTCTAAAGGAGGTAGAAGCAAGCAAATCCCAAAAATGATAGATTGGTAGGGAACTTAAAATAGAGTTGATGAGAACAAATTTTCCAGATAGATTGATCCAGTGCTCTCCCCATTGGTTAAATTTAGATTTGAGTTTGTCCAAGGTGGGTTTCCATGAGGTTGAAGTCATAGCTTTTAGGCACAGGGGAATTCCCAGATATTTGTTAAATTTAATGTTGTTATTAGGTTATCAATGCATTTCCAAAACAACAACATAAATAGGATCACTGAAAGAAACAAAATCACAAGGTACACAATGTTTTATCCTGGGAAACCCTCATGGGGGAGAAAACCCAACAAAAACTTCCTCAATAATAGATTGCCAATGCAATGCCAAGACTAAGACCAAACCACCAAGAATAATCTAGGATTGAGCATGTGCCTCTCTTCTCCTTATTCTTGTAACTGCAACTACCTTCAAAAGATGTGCACTTAGAACTGTGAGCGAGTGAGTGAAGAAATGAGGCACCATCCTCACTTATAAATACTAGTGAGGAGGTGCTAGGGTTATTTCTCTTCACTTAGTAGGGATGAATTCTTCCAAGAGTGGTTAAAACCACTTTATAAACCCTAGGGGACGACTTTACAAATACCACCATATAAATATGGTTTGACCAATCGAAAAAAGGGGATTTGGTCTTATACAAGACCCAACATGATCAACACAAAAGGAGATTTGATCTATAAGATAATAACTCAAATATAATTATAATATTCTTTGAAGTTACAATATTTCAACACTGCCCCTTAATGAGAAGGGTATTTTACTGACATAACCCAATACAACATCATTAGGAGAGAGAGAGGGGGAATCAACATCATCAACATGTATAACACTAACTGGCATATCTAAAAATCATTAGAAGTTTTTATCATCATTAATATCATCACCGTTCATAACATGGAGCTGGAGTAGCATCATCATCATCATTTGCATGAAGTTGAAACATCAACATCAATTAACATAATAGTAAAGCAACAATATCACCAACCTTAGGCTGGTACACCATTATCAACAACATGAGGTTGATACAACATCATCATCAACAACGCGAGGCTGAAACAACAACATCATCAACACAAGGATGATACAACAACATCATCATCATATGGAAACAAAATGAGGCAAGTGCAACAACAACATTTTGTGGTACTCTGACAGACCGTCCTTACCGGACCTTCGGGATCTGCCCAGGAATCATAATATTCCCTAGGATGTAAATTCCTAGCAAGCTACCATGTGGTACTCTGACAGACTGTCCTCACCGAACCTTTGGGATCTACCCAGGAATCAAAATATTACCTAGGATATAAAATCCTAATGGAGCTACCACTACTGACCATAGCTGGCATATACATGCACAGGTACTCTAATAGACCATCCTTACCAGATCTTCGATATCTATCAAGGGATGATTAATCCCCTAGGATATAAAATCCTAATTGAGCTACCCGATGTTGGTCAGGATACGTTAGTATCATCATCATCACTCCCCCTTTCGAGGGAGGTCTTTTCAGACAACACCAAGCTTGTCTCGGAAGTACTCAAACTTTACATGAGACATAAGCTTGGTCAACACATCTGCAACCTTCTCATTTGTGCCAACATATTGGAGCTTTACAGCTCCCCTCTGCACCATATCATGAATGTAGTGTTATCATATCTCTATGTGCTTCGACTTATCATGGAACATTGGGTTCTCTGTCATCTTTATGAAACTCTGGTTATCACATAGAATCACGGTGGCTACCATCTCTAGATCGAATAGACCTGCCAACAACTTCTGAAGCCATATGGCTTCACAATTGGTGGAACATGCTGCAATGTATTCAGCTTCTGCCATGTTGAGAGAAATACTGGATTGCTTCATACTTTTCCATGAAGTCATGTCTAACCCCAGACTAAACAACATCCTGAAGTGTTATTTCTATCAGAAGCACTTCTAGCCCAATATGAATCAGTATAACCAAATAGTCTGAAGTCATGATCTCCAGTATAACATAGACCATAATCCAACGTACCCTTAAGGTATCTCATCACATGATTTGCAGCTACAAGGTGAACACGTCTGGGCTCTACCAGATATTGACTCAATGTGTTCACAACAAAGCACATATCTAGTCTGGTATTCATCAGATACATCAACAAACCAATGATTTTTCTATATAGAGTAGCATCAACCAACTCTGATGAAGTATCAATCAGGAGCTTCAACTTTGTTTCCATGGGTGTGTTTATAGATTTACATTCCAACATATCAAATCTCTTCAGTATTTCAACTGCATACTTCCCTTGGTTAAGGAAGATCTTCTCTAGGCTCTATCAAACTTCAAGACCTAATAAATATTGCATCATGCCTAGGTCTTTCATCTCAAATTTTGCAACGAGCTTCTTCTTACAATCTGTGATGATATTTTCGTCTCCTGTTAAGAATGATTCATCCACATATAGTAGCAATATAACTGGCTCATCATTCATAACATTGAAGTAAAGGTTAGAATCAGCTTTACTCTTGGTAAAGCCCAAGCTCATCAAGAAACTAGCGATTCTGCCATACGAAGCTCTAGGATCTTGCTTTGACTCGTACAGAGGTTTCTTCAACTTGAAGATATGAGTCTTTCTATATTCAACTTCAAACCCTTGTGGTTGTTCTATATACACTTCTTGTTCAATAACACCATTTAAGAAGGTTGTTTTCACATCCATCTGGTTCAACTTCCACTTGATTTTGGATGCAAGAGCTATGCTAGTTCTGATAAAAGTGTATCTAGATACAAGAACAAATGTCTCTTCATAATAAATACCTTACTTTTGAGAAAAATCATGAGCCACAAATCTTGCTTTATGTTTTTCAATACTTCCATCTACTGCATGTTTTATCTTGTATATCCACTTGGAATATACCACATCTTTCTTCTTTGGTCTGGGAACTACTTCCCATACATCATTCTTTATAATGGAATGGTATTCTTCTATCATGGAATCCACCTATTCTTTCTTCTGAGTGGCTTCTTCAAAGAAAGTAGGTTCCTTTTCTATGATATCACACATCAAATCCATATAACTGAAGAATGGATTAGGTTTCTTTCTTTGTCTCATGGTTCCTTTTGGGGAACCATACTTCTCTGCATCTTGAATAAGTTCCCTTGCCCAAGCTGGCTTTCTCTTATGAGAGATAGTAATCCGGGGAGGTTCTTGAGATTCCATCATATCATAATATTTTGGAATCTCATCATCAAGGGTAACTATAACTTCCTTCACTGGGTCTACAACTCTGGGAGCTACAGGTTATTCATATACTTCTTCAAGCTATCATTTCCTTGATCTTTTGAGTGCTACATCTTCATCAAAGGTTACATCTTTGTTGATCTCAATATGATGGTAACTTGGTATGTAAATTTTGAAGGCATTAGAGACCTCATAGTATCCAAAAAATATTCCCTTCTTTCCTAAAGGGTCCAACTTAGTTTGGATTTTTTTTCGAAATGTGTACAAACACTGGACAACCAAATATTTTTAGATGGCTTACTTCTGGCTTCTTTCTGGAGAACATTTATTCAGGGGGTTTGAATCCAAGTGCACTATGGGATAATCTATTTTGGACATAAATTGTTTTTCTTGTTTCTTCATCCCATAAGTGCATTGGAAGATCTTGATCGTGAATCATAGTATTTACTACTTCCATGATTGTTCTATTCTTTCTTTCTGCTACACCATTTTGTTGAGGATTATAGGGAGCGGTAAGATGCCTCTTAATCCTGACATCTCTACAAAATCTTCCAAATTCATTTGAGGTGTACTCTACTCCATTATCTGACCTGAGTATCTTGATTTTCCTTCCAGAGAGTTTTTATACCAAGGCTTTGAATTCCTTGAACTTTCCAAGTACTTCTTCTTTTGATTTCAAGAAATAAACCCAAGTCTTACGAGAGTAATCATCAATAAATGATACATTGTATACATACCCTCTTAGAGAGGTTGATGGCATTAGAACACATACATCTGAGTGGATGAGCTCCAAGATTCCTTCTTCTTTACTGTCGCTCTATGGGAAAGGATTATTTATGTTCCTTCTTTGTGCACATCCCTTGCATACACCTTCATGATCAACCTTAAATTCCAGTAAACCTGTAACTACCTTTCTTACATATGGTAAGGATTTTTAGTTGATGTGAGCTATTCTTTTATGCCATAGTTCACAAGGACTTTTAGTAGAGTGAGTTAAGGCTACATCCGAGTGACCTTTTAACTTGTACAAACCTCCGTCTTTTGTTCCAATAGCAACTACCTCTTCTATAGTTTTTCCTTTAGGCCACACACGAGCTTCACCATCTATGAATGCAACCCTGAAACTTTTCTTATCTAGAGATGAGATAGAAAGTAAGTTCTTTGTAAAACCGGGTACATAGATTACATCCTTCATTCTCATCGGAGTTCCTGAATCCAGTTTGTAGGTGGATTCTCCCATTCCTTTGATAGAGTACTAATAATCATCTCCAAGTGAAACTTTCTAGGGGAAGTCCTTTTCTGTAAGGATATTCATGTGCTTAGAAGCACCATTATCTATTAGCCAAGTATCATCTCTAGGTGTCACAGATCCTGAGAGGGCGGAAAAAAAAAAACATAATCTTCAATTTCTTCTTTGGTCAACTTAATGGGTGGCTCATTATCTTCAATTGCATGGGCATGCTGTCTTTTCTTATTTCTCTTATTGTATTCTTCCTTTCTAGCAGGACAATTCTTAGCAATGTGTCCCATCTTATTACAATAATAACATTGATAAGAAGAGAAGTCTTTTCCCTTTCTTTGATCCTTATGGTATTTTTGGAATCTTTTTGGAGGGTGAGATTCCTTATGAAAATGGGTGAATATCTTTGGAGAGTGAGATTATTTATGAAAATTGGTCTCCCTTTAGAAATGAGACCTTTTCTTTCCTCCTTTAGCATGATCAGATAAGTCTTGATCTTCATCCCTTAATAGTATGACTTCTCGGTTGGCCACTCTTGCTTCTTCTTGAACACATTCTTCCCATGGACTGTCAAATTGGAGTTTCTCTTTTCTTGCACAGATAGTTTGGATGAATGAATCCCAAGGTATTGTGAGAAAATTAAGAGTTGTCATGATGAGTTCATCTTCATCCAAGTTGTCTCCAATTGCTTCTAATTTTTCCTTGAATTGAGTAACCCTAGAGAAATAGTCTTGGATTGTTTCTCCTTTTTACATCTTTGTATTCTTGATTTGGGTTCTCAAGTTCATCTTCTGGTTGATGTTCTTTCCTTCATACATTTTGGTTAGGGAATAAAACATCTATTTTGGAATATTCTCAGAAGACACTTGATGGATCAAGTGGTCTTTAATGGAATCTGCAATTATCCTTTTGGCCCTAATCATATCCTTCTTGTAATTCTCTTTGGCTGTATATTCTTCGGGTTCTGGTACATTTTATTTTATGAATTTTTCAAGGTCATTATATTCAAGAATGAGTCCAATTATGTACTTCCAGGAATGGAAATTTTCCACACCTTCTAACTTGTCAACAAGATTGGTGCTTGCAGACATCTTAACCTAGAGTTAGGAAAATGACCAGAAAATGAAAGTGCTCAGAAAATGAATCTGAACTTACCAGGAGATGCGCTAGGCTGAGGCAAGTTGGTTGGAGTTGATTGTTTCAAAAAATTCCAATATTTACCCCTTGAAATTTTACCTGCACAAATCTGGACTGGTACTTCTGGAACTGGTTCTAGTTTCTTGGTTTTTTGGTACGAGTCAAAACTAGGGTTTGAATTTTCAGATAATATGGCCATTGAAAAGGTGTGCTCAACCTTCCAAAGGATGCACTAGGGTAGGGTGCACTTCCCTAGATAGTTTTTAGTCTGAAATTCCTCTCCAATAAAAATCCCTAATTTCTCCGTACGACAACAATGACGTTTTTAGATACCCAGTGAAAGGTGCTCTATTCAATCAAGATATGATACCATGTTAAATTTAATGTTATTATTAGGTTATCAATGCATTTCCAAAACAACAACATAAAGAGGATCACTGAAAGAAACACAATCACAAGGTACATAATATTTTATCGTGGGAAACCCTCATGGGGGAGAAAACCTAGAAAAAACTTCCTCAATAAAAGATTGCCAATACAATACCAAGACTAAGACCAAACCACCAATAATAATCTAGGACTAAGCATGCACCTCTCTTCTCCTTCTTCTTGTAATTGTAGCTACCTTCAAAAGATGCACACTTAGAAGTGTGAGTGAGTGTCTAAATACTAGTGAGGAGGTGCTAGGGTTATGCCTCTTCACTTAGAAGGGCTGAATTCTTCCAAGAGTGGTTAAAACCACGTTATAAACCCTAGGGGATGACTTTACAAATACCACCATATAAATATGGTTTGACCAATCCACAAAATGGGATTTGGTCTTATATAAGAACCGACATGATCAATCCACAAAAGGGGATTTGATCTATAAGATAATAACTCAAATATAATTATAATATTCTTCAAAGTTACAATATTTCAACAATATTTACATGATTTCCATTTTTAGGAAGCCAAGAATCCTAGTTATCACATGACTATGATTGAGATTGGTATTCCAAGTGAAAAGCTGAATTTTAGCATTGTTGACAAGGACCCTAGATGCATTCGTGAATGGGTCCATAATAGATTTGAATATGAAGGCAAGAACAATGGAGGTTGCACTGATGAGAAGGATGTCATCAAAAAGTTGGGAATGACTCAGACTTTTAGCATCCCTCAAAATTTTAATGTCGGGAATGGACTTCTCTTTTCTAGCATTCTCTCGTGATCTATTGAGAGATTCATCCATGAGAATGTATAGCTGGGGGAAAGGGGATAACCATGATGAAATCCTTTGGAGGCTTGAAATAAGGAGTTGGAGCAGACATTACAAGGGGGGTGATCCAAGGGGAAGTAAAGCAAGCAGAGACCCAGTTGAGGAAGTTTTCCTCAAAGTCGATTTTTTCTAGCTTAATTATCATGCCTTTTCTAGCTTAATTGTCATGTCTAAACCTGTCAAAGGCATTGGCCATTTTTATCTTAATTATCGTTCCCTTTTATACTTTGTTTTTTCTTAAGTGGTTGGCTTATTGGACTAGGATAATGTTATCAATAATCTATCTTTTTTTCCACAAATCCTCCTTGGTTGGGGGATATGAGCTTAGATAGGAGCATTTTTATTCTATTGGTTATGACGTTTGAGATAATCTTATAAGAGAAATTGCAGAGGGATATAGGTTTGAATCTAGAGAAGAAGGAGGGACGCCTCTTTTTGGACAAGATCTAGGAAGGAGGAGTTAGTGTTTCCCCCCATGCGTGTCAATTTTGGAACATACCTCACCATTCAGACAAAATCAAATTTAATTATGTTCCAGTAGATTTTGTAAAAGTGGGCACAAAATCCATCCAGTCCTGGTGCTTTATCAGATTCCATTTGCTGAATGGATTTTAATTTTTTTTATTCTTCCATAGGATTAAAGAGCTCTGTGTTATCTTGTTGATTGATAATTTGAGGGATATGATCCAACAACTAAGAGATATCTACTTTTTGAGTGGGAGGAATCTCAAAATACAAGTTCTTAAAATGATGTAAGGTTGCCTCTTTGATCTGGGTGAAGGAAGAAGCAATCATTCCATCATCTTTCACAATCTCTTTGACATTGTTCTTCCACAAGCGAGCTTTGGCCTATCTATGAAAAAAAATCGTGTTCTTGTCCCCCACTTTGAGCCATAGGCTCTAATATTTTAGATGTCGGGTTTCTTCCTCCACTTTGAGGGAATTATGATATTGTTGAAAATCATGTTCTTCTTCTTGTAATATTTCCCGTGTGGCAAGCACCTATTCTATCTTCTCCTGAAAGGTATTGACTTTTTTTTAGGAGGGAGGAAATTTGTAGTGTTGGAGATTTATAAATGGATTTGACCCATTCCTTGAGGGTGACTTTATTCCTTTTCAATTTATACTCCTAAATGTGGACATGGGAGCCCATGGTCCAACATCTCCAAGTCTTGTAAATTAAGTCAGAGAAGGAAGAGTCAAGGGCCCATAAGGGATTGAATCTGAAGGGAATCAGTCATGGGTCCTCTAACACTATCATAATCAGAGAGATAGGCCGATGGTTTGAACCTCCCCATGGGAGAATGAATGAATAGGAGGATAGGTTTCCATAAAAGAAGAAATTACTTAACAAGAATTTGTCTAAGTGTGTCGTGATAAGTCCCAAACCCAGACACTGATTTATCCAAGTAAATATGCAACTCTTTGTATTTATGTTAGAGAGGTACATGATAGAAATGAGGTCCTCCATTTTCTTTATCAAGGGGTCTCTGACTATACTTCCTACCTTATTTTATATAGGATGCAATGTTTTGTTGAAGTCTCTAACAATGATATAGTTGGGGTGCACATTAGAGCACTAAAGAGAAATAAGAGAGGCCCAATAATAGTCCTTTTCATGGGGGTGGTTTGGCATGTAGACATTGACCATTGACAATAGATCCCTTGTCACCACAAGAGAGAGGTTGAAGAGAAGTAAATGTTGGGTTGATTGATTGCTTCCAAGACAAAAGAACACAAGGTTCTAGAGTGTACATAGGGCAGCTAAGGCACCTCTAGAGTTGACTACAACTCTTTGACCAACTTTCCAAAATTTAGAAATGAGAATTAGGGAATCAACATCCTTCAACTTGGTTTCCTAGAGAAGTAGTACCTCAAGCTTCTAATGTTTTACTAATGACCTAACTAAATCAGATTTGGTAGGGCTCCTAAGGCCCCTACAATTCTAGGAAAGAACCTTCATTATTTATGAGTGGATTTAGGAATCCCTCACTTGGAAGGATTGGAATTATTGTGCACTTGAGGACCTCTAATTTCTCTAATGACAATCCCATCTAAAAAAAATTGTGTACTTCTTTCCTTTTCATTGTTAGCTTTCATTTCACATCAATTCCAGTTTGAATTACAACCCACTTTATTTGCGGACTCACTAAGGATCAAATCGTTTTCTAAGTCTTCTCCAAAATCTGATGAGGAACCATCAACTTCAGGGATGACAGGGGGAATGGAAAGAGAAGGGGGGAACTCAAGGGGAATCATGGGTTCTTTCAAGGAGTAGATAATGTTGTCCAGGGAAGGGAGATAAGCTAGGGGACATCACCCTCAAGGGAGGCATGGGAATTCTCCTAAAAAACATTAAGGGTTCTTCCTAGGACGGGTTTTCATCATTAACAACAATAGGATCGTATCAATTCATGTTGGAACTAGGGCCACTAGGACCCTTACATGAGCCATTGGGGTCTGGATTTGTCGAGGGTTTCCCCTTATTTGGTTGATCTCCATATTTGGGCATTTTTCTGTGCTTTTTGGGATGCTACCATTGATCATTAACATTGGGGGTTTCCTGCTCAGGGGATGCTTTTGGTCAGTTTTTTGCAAAGTGGTGGTATGCATGAAAACATTTGTATTTGAAAAGGAGTTGTTCATAATCTAACTATTGAAGGAAAGTTCAATTGTCTAGAGTTAGTTGGACAACTTTAGGGAGGCCCTTTTGTAGATCCACTTCAACACATATGCAGGCACAAGCTTGGATTATATCCTGAGGTTCTACCCGGTCAATTTATTTTCCAAGGGAGTTGTTGATGGATCTCGTTGTCTTATCGTTCTAACAATGAAAAGGGAGGTAAGGCAATATTACCCAAACTGGAAAAATAGACGAAATATCAGTTTCATGATTGAAATTAGGTGTCCATCTATTTAAGTACATACCTCTTGATCCCATGAAATTTGGTCCACCTCGAAAAATCAAATCTCGGGCTTCTTTTCCCTCGAAGAGAAATGCAAAGAAACCCCTACCACATAAAGCATGCAAGAGATGGACCTTGATAAGGGGTTTCTAGTTTCTGTCGATCCAATGAGCCATGGATTTGCGTGATAACTAGATACCTATGAATTTCTCAACCGAGCCATTTTCTACGAACTTGAGAGCGAGGCTTATGGATAAGCCTTGATGAACCAAAACTTTTGGGATTTCATCCAATTTCTTCACCAACAGAGAAGGATTTGACTTGACCATTTTGCTAAGAGAATCTACCAGAGGTGAGAACACCACAACATCAAGGGGGGAGGCAGGGGCGACCCACCACCTGAGGCAAAGGCCATGAAAGACTTTAGAAGGAAGGGGGGTGTGCGATAGGGTTTAAATATTTTGATATATCTAATGAAAAATCATTAGAATATAGTACTTTTCTTAAGTATAACATCATTTTCAATTTAATTTAATACTAATTTTAAGAGAAATTCAACTTAGCCAATAACATTTAGGAAAAAATATTGAAAAATATAATGTTTTGGTTGAAGGAAATGAAGAAATATAATGAGAAAATGTACATAGACATGTAAGGCTAAACTTATGTCATAAACAAAATTGATGTTACTAAGAATTTATCTTTTCTTTTTTTTATAACTGAATTAGGGAAATATTATATTAAAAACGTTGTAGCTAACAACATTATACAAGAGGGATTGTTCTAGAACTTTATCAAACAAAATAAGAAAATCTATAATGCTACATAGGATAGTTTGATATAGACTATAAAATATGCATTCCAAGTTTTCTTACATGTATCATGTTTGGCAAAAACGCCTAAAAATCCAATGACACTAAAAAACATAACAAGTAATGGAAAAAATGGTGGCTATTAGCTTCTCCCTAACCAACATCCGAGAGGGGAGAATTCTACTACCAAATATCGTTATGTTCCTTCAGTTGGTGAATAATATCATCTTCCTTGAATTCAATGTGTGCAGAGTTAACCAATTCCTTATCATTTGAAGTTGAGAAGAGAGAGTCCCTATGAAGGTGGAGAGACAATTTTTTCAACATATTACATTCTGCTTCCAATACATCATTCCTCACAGTTAGAGATTTATAACCATATGAAGTTGGAGAACTCCTCATAAGTCTTATAGAATCCCCAAGGGTCAAAGTTCTTTGCAAAAGAAATTATTTTAAATGAAGAATCCCTAAAATAAGAAATGTGTAAGGCTACATGAAGATGTAAATAAGAGGAAAATCTCACTCATTAAAGACACACTTGTACATATTGTATATCTATTTTCTTGTGTAAATACTTGTGGATACATCTGAAGTGGCGAATTTCTGAGGTAGCATGAAGGGTTGATGGAAAAATTCTCAGAATTACAGCAGATACAAAAAAACCCTATTTTTTGAGGCGTATGTGGGTTGTCTGTGTAAAGGGTGAGTACATGTACGGGGGTTGTCTATGAATAGGGTGTGTACATATGCGGGTTGGCTATGTATAGGTGCATACATGTACACAGGTTTTCTGTGTACAGGGTGAGTACGTACGCGAGGTGACTGTGTACAGGGTGAGTACATGTTGTTGAAGCCATGGAAACTTGAGAAGATGAAGATGCAGAGGTTCTAGATTCTGAGATCAAACTTCCAGGAAGGTCTAAAGTGATCAAATACATCAGATCCATCCATTGGTTCAAAAGGTATGTATTACTTCTATAATAGTTGGATTTTGATGTATGCATGAGGAATGGCAATGGAGATTTGAGGATTCTCCCTAGAGATACTAGTGGCTACATGGGATATTTTGCATAAGTCAGATCTACAGAAATACAGTGTTGGTACATTTATCATTGATACTTCTTGTTGAGGCACATCTTATATTTATTGGCATATGGCTAAGGGTTTTTATGGTACATGGTTAAGATCTTGTATTTGTTGATTTTTTGAGAGGTTGAATATCAAAAAGGGTTTGATGACTAAGATCATGTGAAGGAAAGTATACTTGTTCATGATTTCACACACCTATATGGCACATGAATAGAGAGAGACATATTTTTCTTGAGTGAATTTTATGTATCATAATGCATGCACAGGGTAAAGTTACCTTTTGGATATAGTGGCAGGTTACAGATCTATGTGAAAGAAGTCACAGAGGGTCAGAAGTTTCAAGTAAAAAGAAACCCTAGTTCTAGAAGGCATACGTAGGTTGCATAACAGTTAGGGCGCGTACATACACAGGTTGTAGCACTAAAGGTCATGTACATGTTGTATCTTTGTAGATACATGTTCAGTTCAAGTACATATTGATTATAGGATAGTTGTACAAATTGGATATAGGTCAGTGGTACAGGTTGATACAGTTGTACAACAGTATATCTCACAGTGGTAGATTGAAAGTGGTTCCATCATCCTACTTATACATCAGGGCGGTTGGACGGGGAAAGGACAGGTGGTTGTAGCCACCTTCCGATTGTAGCTGGAGAACATAGGGGGTTGTAGCCTCCTTCTGGTTGTAGCTAGAGAATTGGGGAGTTGGAGCTTCCCTTAGGTTGTAACCTAAGAAATTAGGGGGTTGGAGCCTCCTTCCAGTTGCATCTAGAAAACAAAGTAAGTTGGTGCTTCCAATGAATTCTTCAAAATGTATAAGAAAAAGCATTATGTGGTTTTCTTCCGATTTGGGTTTCCACATAAAACACTGGTGTATTGTGTATGTGTGTGATTGTTTATTTCTTATTGCTCATTATTGGATAATAATTCTACATTGATATAACACTTGGATTATTTGGAGAAAAAGGATTATAATTACGCTATTATTAATTCACCCCCCCACTTAGTAATCCAACACTTAAAACGGCGTCAATGGACAGTCCACTAGCGTCACATTTAACCTGACAATTCTTCTTAAAATATGGCAGAACTAAAATATGTTGTTCTATTATATTTTCTTTTAATACTCGGAATCCCTTCTCAGCCTCTCCTGTCCAATTAAAATATTTATGCTCTTTCTTTATGGTGTCCAATATTGGTGCACAAATATTGCTGAAATTCCTATAAAAACTCGCCAACCCATGAAAACTCCTTAATTCAAACACTCTTCTTGGAGAATGCCAATCTCTTATTACCCTCACCATCCCTGTATCCATCTTCAATTCATTTTAAGATATTATGAACCCCAAATATACAAGTTTTGTTTTCATAAAAGAACACTTCTTCAAATTCACTAACAACTTCTCATGTTGTAATCTTATGAACACCATCTTCAAACGTCTCAAATGTTTCTCTTCATTCTTACTGAAGATTAATATATCATCTAAATAAAAAATCACAATCTTACCAATAAAATCTTTAAGTACTTCATTCATTGACCTCATAAACGTACTTGGGGCATTCGTCAAGCCAAACGGCATAACAAGCCACTCATACAATCCTTCATTTGTTTTGAATGTTGTCTTCCATTCATCTCCCTCTCTCATCTTGATCTGATGATAGCCACTCTTCAAGTCTATCTTGGAAAAATAACTAGCTCCACTCAAGTAATCCATTAAATCATCCATTCTAGGTAAAGGAAATCTATACCTGATGGTTATTTTTTTGATGGCTCTAGAATCTGTGCACATTATCCATCCTCCATACTTCTTCAGACTCAACATAGTTTGTACTGCACATGGGCTCAAACCTTCTTTGGTCAAACCCTTATCCAACAATTCTTTGAATTTATCCTTGACTTCTTCATTCTCTCAAGGGGTCAATCTGTATGTTTATTTATTTGGAAAACTTGCTCCTGGAATAAGATCAATATGGTGATTGATACTCCCGATGGGTGGTAAAGAGTGAGGTAACTCATCCACCACAATATCAGCAAACCCATCCAATAACTCTTAGACTTATTCAGGAAGATCATTCATAGAAGTGCTTGTAAGGATGAATCTCATCTTACCTACAATATTAAACTACATTTCATGTTCCTTCTTGACTTCTTTCAAGAGTTCCTTCCCACTCATGAGAAGTATACTAGGACTAGCTTCCTCTTTGACTCCTTTATCTTCTATTGGAAACAACATATTCTTACACCCATTTTTCTCAAGGGTATAAGTATTCTTCCTTCCATCATGTATGACATTTATGTCATATTTCCATGGTCTTCTCAACAAAACATGAAAAACATCCATAGGTATGACATCACATAAAAATTCATCTATATAACCACCTATATTAAACTCAACATTACATTGTCGACTTACCATGACTTGATGTCCTTTCTGCAACCACGACACCTTGTATGGATTTAGATGTGCAGTCATATTTAGCTTCATATTTTCCACCATTTCTATGGATACCAAGTTATCAATACTTCCACTGTCTATGATCACCTTGCATACCTTGTCTTTTCTCTTGCAAAAAGTTATGAACAAACTGTTCCTTTGGGTTGGTTCTCGTGCCTCTTTCTCTAGATTTACGAGTACTTTCCTCATCATGAGTGATATTCCTTATTTTGTTTATTTTTCCTTAATCCATGTCTCCACATTCCACTTATGCGCTTCAGAAATGTGAGCTTCTCCTCCTCCTGCATTTTTCTTTTCAGGACATTCCCAAGACATGTGTCATGTTCTTCCATAGGCATAACACTTCACTTCTCCTCCTCTGCCTCCTCTGCCTCTTCCTCTTCCTCTAGGAAAAGAATTTATTCCTCCATAGTTTCCTCCCCTAGAAATTCCTCCTCTCTTTGTTTGACTATGATATCTTCCAGCTTCTGCTCTGGGCTTCAAGAAATTTTATCTGATGGTTCCTCTTTCTCTGTTAGAAATATTTCATCTGTTATGTTGACTCTATTTCCTTGCCAACTTCTCCTCTACTTTTAGGGATACTTATAAGCATCTTCCATAGATATCATTGTCATCATGTTAATCTCATCCTGAATTTCATATCTTAGTCCATTAATATACCTAGCAACTTTTTCTTCATCATTCTCCCTATGCCCTGCTCTTATGTTCATCTTGTAAAACTCTTCGGTGTACTCTTTCACCATCAAACCTTTTTGTCTTACATTTTGTAGCTTTATGAACAGATTTAACTGGTAATACTTGGGTATGAATTTATCCTTCAATTTAGCTACCATCCTATCCCATTTCTTGATTTTGGTCTTACCTTTTCATCTTTTGTCAGCTTGCAATTCATCCCACCATAACGTTCCATGCCCCTTCAATTTGGTCACTGCATGCTTCATCTTCTTCTCATCATCAATCTCCTCATAATCAAAGTACTTTTCTAAAGCAATTATCCATTCAAGCAGTTCTTCCACATTTACATTACCTTCATACATTGGAACTTATGTTTTTTCTCTGGTTCTCGGCTTGATAACAGCTCTTAGCAATCGCTCCTATGTTGCTTTCTCTCATGCAACTTCTTTTGCTTCTACATCTTCATTTTCAATTTCAATGACGTCACCAGCATCAGGTGCTCCTATTTGTGTTGTCTCCATGGTGTCTAACCTTGCATGAATTTGCCTCATCTCCTCTTTCATGGCTGCATTTACCATTGGTCTATCTATGTGTCTTCTCGATAGCATGGTTCCAAATATTCTCTTCACACAGAGCTTAATTTTGGCTCTGATACCACTTGATGCAAACCCCCACCACCTCCTGGGGATCATGAAACCTCCCGGTCTAAGGATTGTTATTACCAGGGAGATGAATTATCTCTTGGTCCCTTGCTGAGCCCTCAAAATTCTTCTCCACAGGCCTTTTTCCTTTTCCCTGTGCATAAAATCAAGTTTGTGAGGGTCTTAACCAATCGGCAGATAAATCCACGTGACCTTGGGCCAAAAATCATAGGCTAAACCATTTAAATGATAGGAACTCCACCACTTCAGAGCTTCAGGCTTCAAGGGGTTCCAACAACAACAAATTACAATCCTCCCAAAGGTCGAATAAACGAATGGTCAAACAATGGCGGAGATCAACGACTCTCAAATGTGTGTCGTGATCTACGATTCACACAGATTTCGGGAGTCCTAACTGCTCCAACATGAAATTACCATGAATGGATGAACTTCAAATTATCATATCAGAAAGATGGCACTTACCTCAGATCGATGGTCCATGTTTGCTCCAAGCTTCGGGCTTCACAAATTTTCACAACACAACACCTCAAATCCTTCGGAATGTCGAACTGGCGAAATTGCGAAATGGTCCAAATCAATGGTCCACACATCCACACCAACAGATGGTCAAGATATACTCTGGCCTTCAGGGCTTTAGGATTTCTCGAACCTTAACACCTTATGCCTCCATTCTCCCAGTTTTTCAAACTTTCGAACAACTTCTAATCTACCAACATGTGGCCCTGACACCAACGATCAGGATCCTCTACGGGCTTCGGAGCTTCGGGGATTTTCGACCCAAGCTATATTTTACCCAATTTCCTCTAGAGTGTCAGATATATGGACTCCAAGATATATTGACATGTGCACCACTGCCAGGATTTTCTCTGGCCTTCGGAGCTTCAGGAAACTTGCACTCTCTCGCGACAACAACTTAGATCTTCCGGATAATCAAACTTCTGGACCACGCTTGATTTGTGGACACATGATCTTGTCTTTCAAAGGTCCAAATAAACTTAGAATATCGAGACTTCAATAAATTTGTCTCCTCTAGAACACTTACCCCAAAAATTTGGAATTCGTAAAGTTCGAAGGACTTCAAGGGTTATCACCTGCGCACCTTTTCCCCGATCTGACGGCTACGAAAAGTCAGGATCCTCCCTAGGAAGATATCGTCAACTCATCCTCTAAACAAAAGGATTTATTTCCGCTAAGGAATTTTTCCTAATATTCCTCCTGAGATTTATCACTCCAAGTGATTCGAACCTCTGTCCTTCGATCATTGCAATGCTCCTCGAAAAACTTAAGTCTTGAAGATTTTTTGGAAAAATCCTTCTACACACTCCATGCGCTCGTCCTCCTTAGAAATTTTTCAACACTTGACTATGTGTCAGCCATGTGCATGCCTTTCACGGGTTTCCTCAAGTTTTTATACTCCACCGAGTATGTGTGCACTCCTTGCACTCACTCTACACAATTCACATTATCTATCCTGAGCTATTAAGTTTGAAAATGACTCTGCCTTCACACTCCTTGCATGTCATTGTGCACTCCTTGCACCAGTGTTTTCAAAAGAGAAACAACTGAAACTTATAGAAAATCACAGATTCATTCATTCAATCATGAAATGCACACACGAGCATATAAAACACAGAAAGCAAATAATACAACATTACCCAATTAACTCATAGATATGCAAACTCAGGGTTTGGAAGCAAGCCTCCTCTATTGTATTACTTTAGCAAAACATTTACAAATAATTCTTGCAGCTCTCAACTTCTCTTCTTCAACAAAACAACAAATAAACTTCAATAGCCTCTTTTGGGCATAGATTACATACATTTATACAAGGAGGGGCTTCTCGAGCCTTCCTTCCGACTACTCTAGTTCTTTCACATCATAATTAAAGTATTCTACCACTAAGGTTTATTACAATAAATGGATAATTACAACCTAGATATGATTCTATGCTCGATATCTATACAATCCTACAGTTAATTAAGGCGATTACAATCTCCTGCGATTTCACACAATGGATCAAGCCTCAAAACATTAAAGGACCTTTAATTTCAATACTTTCAAAATAGTAACATGGTGTGCTTTCCTTGAGATCCAAAACAATTTGAATGCGTGCATTGGGTGTTGATCGGTCCTCCACTTGGCCTCATTGAACATTGGTTATGATGTTCCTGCATCATACTCCTATGGAAAAAACTATTCATGGACTCTTGTCCATGCAATCTTGCATTATCTTCCCATGCTTCTAGATATCAGTTTCAGTTATCCAACTGGCATCTTCTGTTGAATGATCTTTCCACTTAACCAGATGCTCATAATAAACCTTTCTCTTGGTCTTGTTAGCAAACCTCTGATCTAAAATATTCTCTATTTGTGGCTTCTATGCTATGGGCATTTGTTGTTTCCACTAAATCTCCTCCTGACCATCTGTCCCTTATGTATCATCTATCATGTAAGGGTATAGGTCTACTACATTGAATATTGGTGATATTCCAATGTCCCCTGGAAATTCAATCTTATAAGCATTTGTAACAATTTTTCTTAGGATCTTACAATGTCCTATCTTTTTCTTCTTCATCTTGCTATATTTCCCTTTCAGAAATATTTCCTTCCTCAGATGTGCTAAGTCTTGATCTCCAATTTAAAAATTTACCTCTCTTCTTCTCTG
>JZKD02S1872731.1:8944-33807 GCA_000966675.3 Picea glauca
TATGTCTTTACTCTTGCAGGTGGAGCTATTAGTTGGATGTCAAAGCTACAGAACATTGTTTCTTTATCCACTACAAAAGCATAATATGTAGCTGCTTCACATGCTTGCAAAGAGGCAGTTTGGTTGAAAGGTTTGTTTGGTGAGTTTAGAAGGATGCAGGACAAAGTAAAGTTACTTTGAGACAGTCAGAGTGTTATTCACTTGGCTAAGAATCCAGCCTATCATAGTAAAACAAAACATATATCTATCAAGTACCATTTTGTAAGACAGGTCATCAATGAAGGTGGAGTCTCTCTTGAGAAAGTGCATACAAAAGAGAACTGCGCAGACATGTTCATAAAACTAGTACTGTTAGAGAAGCTACGATGGTGCTTGGCTTCTCTTGGCTTGCAAAAAAGGTGATGAACAAAAGCAGGAGCAAGGTATCAGGTTAATTGTTGTCAAGGTGGAGATTGTTGAATATGCCAGCGAATTTCCCAAATTTGGTAGATATGAGCAGATTTAATGGAGCCCTTTTTGTAGTAGTTTGTTCAACCAAATCTGCCAATTTGGTATGAAGCACAAGTTTAGAATTAGTTATGTAACTAATCTAATTCTGTTCATTATTGATGTAAGCCCGTAGAAGCATAAAGGGGAATTGAGGAAATGGTGTAAAGAGAGGTGTGTGAGATGAGTGTGAGCCTGTTGTAATCTCCTTGATTTGAATAATAAGACAACCGATACCTATGCTTGGTGGACGTAGCCCAACGTTTGGGTGAACCAGGTAAATTGTTGTGTTTCTTGTTTGCATTATTATTGATTGTCTTATGTGATATTTGTGTTTCCGCATTTACAAATATAACAGATATTGCTAGGATGCAACCATATACTATCTGAAACACGGATTTAACTTCCCCAAATGCTTTGAAAAAACCTGAAAAAGGCCAGAAACTCTTTTCTACTAACCAAGACAAAAATGTTTTTCATGCTTAGGTGGCTAAACAAATGTGTACAATCTAGGAGCTGAGAACAAAGATTGACCCAGTCTCTTATAGGTCAACTTGTTGCTAGCGCTACACATTTTTGGTGTAGTTGCAAGTTTTATTCCAGAATTTGTGCTCATTATATGGGATATGCCAAACTACTAAATCTCAAGAAATATATTAACTATTACAAATATCAGGACATACGAGTTTAAATGCCAAATCTATTAACCTTTTGTTAGGTTACCTCCATGAATATAAACACAATCTACCATGACTTTTTTAAAAGGAAGAAAAACTCATAAAATCCTTCATCTCCTTATAAAAAAACAAATGTAGGGTGAAAAAACAATCAACTGATAGATATCTTAAAAGCAATTGATGGCAAAGCATGACAAGTTACCATGTTTCGATGGTTGGCAAAAATTTGATGCTTCGATCGTTGTTTGGAGGCAGTAGGGTCTTGATTCCTCCATGAGCGTTTGAACAACTAGTCAGCTCCCCTTGTGTCGGTGCCCTGACGCTAAGGAATGGGGTGTGTGCGGGATTCAAACCCTACTGCTATTTGGATGAGGCAGTGAGAGAGAAATTATGGAGGGATTTGTGTTGGGAAAACCCTGGTTTGTGCTATGATGATGAAGCAGTTATGGAAGGATTTGGGTTGGAAAAAGATTGGGAAGAACATGTTAGGTTCATAAGAGTATTCAGAGACATTACGAGTTCGATGGGAAGGTTATCCCTTTCCTATCTCCGAGTAATTCCTTTCCTATCTCTTAATAGGATTAGTGGTCAATTTTTCCTTTTCTCTGTGTATTTCGTTTCTCCTAGATTAAATTTGTATGTCATGAACCTGGTGGAAATTCCTATGAACAACAACATGCACACAATCAATAAATAGATGAACCTATAAAACTACACATGAGGGCACCCATCACCTTCATTGTGACACCAATAATACATGCAGATTTGTCGTTGTGGTTATTTAATTAAATACAAATTAGATACAAAGTCAATTTAATTAGACAAATTACACCTAAATATGTTGTGGTACCGTTGATTAATTTAAATAAATGCAAATCACACCTAAGTTTGTTCGTTGCCACGGGTCTACCATGCTGCAAACCCCGACATGTGGTTAACCATACAACGTACATCGAACAAAACCACCATCAAATGAAAATTTCCATGCACCTTTCCTCCCAAACCTTAACAGACTAGTTACCTTGATATCTACAACACTAATTGGGCATGCTGAGATTTGCAAAGCTTTTGTCCCCAATTTCACAGGGTTCCCATTCTGAGTGGATAATATCGTACATTGAGCCAATACCCAGGAATAAACTATATGTTAAAGGAAACTATGTCCCAACAATGCGAGATGAACCAATTCGTTTTCATTTTACCTCATTGGTCAGGGTCCTTTACCATCCAAAAAGAGATGGATTACAGAGTTCTGGTGGGTTGATATGGTTAACTCTTAACTGTATTGTTGCACTGACGGCCTTGACCATGCTTCCTTTACTAGAGTCTGTGAGATAATCACAGGTAAAGTTCATTTTTTCTGGAGGTTCTACCTCAGACAACAGTAGTTGAATTCTCTACATCTGGCCCATTTAGGTTTGGAGATTAACAAACAAAAATGCAACAGAGTATATGAATGCCAATTTGTCTATTTATCTCACATCATACTCATTTCGTTCACTAGGGGTAATTACATTTCCTTTCCCAAAATTATTACCAAGCTTTGAATTCATTATATTCACAGAATTTGTTTTATGTGTTGAAAATCTTGGAAGAACAGACTCAGTTGTGCTACGCAAAAAGTCTAACAATGTCTCTAAGGAATTAGAGTTAGTGGACTTCAATTATTTAGCTTAGACAGAAATGTACTTGTCCATATTAATATTATAACACAAATTTTAAGTAATGGATGTCCCTAAAACTAACTTTATTTCGATTATAAAGTGCGTTCAACAAGGTGATAAATGAATTTTTTTTATATTCTTGCAGGAATAATAATCAAGTTTTACATTACAATTTAATTTTATTTATGTGCATTTTGTTTCGTCTCTTGCCATGATTTCCAACAACCCTATTGAGCTATTCAACAATCCAATATCTCTATGGACTCAACAATATGCACCTGGAAGATGTGATTCACAGTTCATACGATGAATTTAAGTGGTCTAAGTTCTCAATAGATTTTACCTTCAAGTTTTTGTTGCATTCAATGATCCAAAGAGGAAATTGCACACGTTTTGGCACACATTTTTCATCTAAACTTTGTTATTTTTATCATAAAATCCAAGAAGAGGCAAATTGCTCACCTGAACAACTTGCCTGCCTCTCCAACCTAACAATTTTCCTTTCTAGGTTCCCAACTAAGTAATTAGTAGTTTCTATTTTTATTTTGACAGTTGACCTGGAATACTTTATGAAATACTTATTTATATAGAGCAAAGATTATTTTCAAACATTCAATTGAATTCGTAGATCGTTTGATTTTTTTTAATTTTTTTTTACAATAAAGATTTATAACACTCGTGACAGAGATATCGCTTCTAAAAGTTGACCTTTTGAAATGATTCATTTTCCCAAAATAACAATATAGGTATTTATCCATACTAAAACATCCAATTGTTTCACTTTAAAATAGAAATAGAATTCAAAGAAAACTCCGTGATAAATATTTATGGAAACTTTCATGTCATCTAGAAATGATTCTACATCCTTTTATCAGGATGGCATTTCTCATTTCTAGATGTAGATGTCATCTAGCACACAACCTCCTTCATCCTTTTTGATTGTTCAACCTTGACGACCTCCCTTTCAACATTGGGTTGTAGGTGAAATTTATCCATTATTTTCTTGCAAATGTGTCATTGTTCAAATTCATTTCAACCAACAAGGACCACCAAATATCATCTAGGGAAAATGCACACTGATTCTACTATGTCGACGATGTGTTTTCACTCATAAAATATTGCCGCAACTATATCTCACATTTTCAACATCTTAGAAAATGCATTATTGTGTTTTCATGGTGGCTAATGTTTGTGATTAATTTTCACATTGAATAGGAATTTAGGGAGATAAATTTCACTCTGAGAGGAAGGGCGCAGTGCCTCTAACTGTTTGGGAGACTTGCATCAGCTTGCAAAACATTTTCTCAATATTGATAATTGGAAAATCATTAAGGAAATTGATTTTAGCTAGAAAATTGCGCCGGAGAGGAAGAAAAAGTCCAATATCTCCATTACATGCTCTCTTGTTATAAATATGCTATTGGTTCTTTGTTCCTTGGGTTTTCACGAGCATATCATTTCCATTTGCATTGCTTGCAAGATTTATTTTGAAAAAAATGTTCCAGGTGTACAATTTTAGTTGGACGAGTCTGGAGGGATTGGTGCAAGGAAATTAAGTAGCAAAGCGCTAGTTGCATCACCAACAATTGATCAAATGCTAGTTGACAACAAAAGCCCTTTTGACGTGGCTCCTACCTCCATAGAATGTAAAACAATTTGGCCTACAATTTTAATGGCTTACAATTTTATATTTTTTGTGTACAGGAATCCGAACTGGTGCGAAGCTTATTCATTCAACAAACTTTCGCAAGTGGGCCCAATGGTTAAGAACATGTGTTATCTCCGGAGAGGTCACAGGTTCAAAACCGGCGGGGGGTAGGGATGCTCATATTGGCCCGTTGTGACAAGGCTGGAAGGGTAGACGACCCCTGGGATAGAGGTTCACTTCGGTGGGCTTCGGGACGTCTCGGCCCCTGTTGAGTCACAAGTTATTGGTATATCTGGCTTGCGGGCTGTTGGATATACTCTTGGGAGGTTGTTGTTCCCATGGTTAAAAAAAACAAACTGTCGCAAGGCTTATTCAGTGAACAAGAATGCACATTCCGTTCATCCCTCAGAGTCTTAAAGTGTATCAAGTAATGGGCCTGAACAATGATTGATACATATTTCTTTATGTATCAAATTCACATTATGTATATGTATAGAAAAGGGAGATTCTTTCTTTCTTCCTTAGCATGCATAGCATGGGAGGAGGGGTCGAGCCGACCCCAAGTATCACTCTGTCAGAATTGGGATACAGAACCAAAATTAACCAATAAGTAGTCTTTTCCTGTGATAGTTAAATGTATGCATATTGAATTTCAAGATCTCCAACTCGACTTCTGGTCCTTGCCACTTGCAATGCAAAAGGCGATGCTACTTAAATTGATTTTAAAATCTCTATTTTTCACTAAATATAATTTTTTTTTTTTTTTTTTACTAAATAGGAAAAAAATATGATAAGTAGGAGGAAAATACCAAGTAAATAGAAAGTAAATCAATAAATGCACTATGCAATTTTTCAAATCATTCAAGAAACTAAATGAAACTTACTTGCAAACAACAAACAGTTGCAGTAATCGGGAATAAAACTTACTAACTGCAATTTCTCAAAGAATTCAGGAAACTAAATGAAACGTATTTAACAGTAATCACGAATCAAACTTACTAAACAGTGACTAGGAATAAAACTTATTTCGAAATAGTAGAAACTTACTGATATTTCAACCTTGCAAAAACAACCTCAACCAAGGAACCATTGAAGCAGTGATGAATCTAGCCATGAATCAATGTGTACTTTGTTTTTCATATGATAGTCCTGGAACTCAACTGCATTGCGAATATATAAGGAAACATATGCTAAAGCATTGATGATGGTAGTGGCGGTGGGTGCCCGATATTGCCAAAATTCACACCATACACACATTTTCTGGAACTCAACTACATTGCGAATATATAAAGAGAAATATGTTAAAGCATTGATGATGGCGGTGGCGGCAGATATTGCCAAAATTCACACCATACACACATTTTCTGACTCACCGACTTACTCTTTCGAGATTGTCTAGTTACCTTTCAATTGACTTACCTTTCATAATTGTTTGTCAACCAAATTGACATGATAACAATAAATAAATGCAAAAATACATTATGAGATTCACTAAAGTTAGTTTGGTTATAATAGACGATTTGCAAAAATGCATTATGTTAGGGTAATACCTAGAAAATTTAATCTATGTAAACAATGAAAATAATAAACATATAATGGCTCTATGTAAACAATGAAAATAATGAACATATAATGACTCCAACCTTATGATATGTAAACTTCGAAAAAAAATATGTAAACGCATAAAAAAACTGTGCAAATCGTGACCTTCGACAAAGACTTATAACAAATAAACAATTGGGATAATATAACTAGCATACTTCCTCATGGTGAATGGGAATGCCAAAATAAATCCAAAAGGATTTTCATATTAATTTCTAAAATAATTCTGTAGCTATATACCTATCAAGATTCTATTACAATATTTTGACCTTTATCTTTAACAATATTAAAATTACAATGAGAATATCCATACATTATTTTAGCATTGATGTAAAAAATATATTGTTTAAACAATTTGAAATGAATATTTAGAAAAAATGTGTTTTATTTTTAATAAAAAATATTGATAAATAAATAATTGCATGGAGAGGCTTTTTATTATTTTAGCATTGATGTAAAAAATATATTGTTTAAACAATTTGAAATGAATATTTAGAAAAAATGTGTTTTATTTTTAATAAAAAAGATTGATAAATAAATAATTGCATGGAGAGGCTTTTTATCATCTAGTATGGAGGAGATGCGACAAGTATTGAAGAGATGATGTCAGGGATATAACTAAAAAAAATAATATAAAAAAATTAGAAATATATATATTAAAAAAGTTTTAAAAAATACAAAACTTCTTTAAAGTAAAAAAATACAAATAGGTTTTAGAGTAATATAAATTTAGATTTATATTGAACTAGTTCTTGAAAAAATTGAAAGCAACAACTACCAACAAATAATGAACTCGAAAACTAATAAAATTTTAATGCATGGTAGTATGGTTGATCATGTAGATTTTCATCATTAACATTTTCTTTTCCCTTTTGTCGTTCAAAGAATTCGTATAAATGTGAATTTAGCCTTTGTAATGATGGAGCATGTGTTATAGTATTCTATTTTTCAATACTTAAAATAACTCAAGTTATAAATAGTTTTTTTTTCTAATTTGTATTTCTTCATTAGGTTGTGGTGTTTTGTATTTAGCCAAGAAAATTTACAGAATTTTGTGAAATGTTTAGAGGTTAATTACTGTTTTTGACAACAAATACAAGGTTAAAATGGATCTACACTGGTTAAAAATGATTGATTAGTGAAACATGTGGTAAATGATGTAGAGAAGGCGATAGAATAATTCTAATAACAATTCTAATAAATAGAAATTATTTCTTACATAAATAATAAATACAACAATTAACTAAGTGATTCCTAAACTTCCATGTATTTTATTTCCGTAATTAAAAAAAGAATATTAGACTATGCATAAGTCATTGGAAAGGATTTGCAAAGGTATGGACATGGGTTTCACCAACCCCTACCTCTGGTTTCACTATGTCGACACTTTCACCTTACTCATGCTTGTGTAATGCTTGCTTCAGTGCGTGGACACTTTCAACTTACTCATGCTTGTGTAATGCTTGCATGTGTGTGTGTGTGTGTGTGTGTGTACATGGGTTTCACTACGTCGACACTTTCACCTTACTCATGCTTGTGTAATACTTGTTTCAATGCGTGGACACTTTCAACTTACTCATGCTTGTGCAATGCTTGCATGTGTGTGTGTGTGTGTGTGTGTGTGTGTGTGTGTGTGTCACAATGTCGTCAAGCCACCACATGGAATGTGAATATGGACATGCCTCTTGAGAGCACATGTGTAATGTACCCAACCACCCAGGATGGGCCACGTCACACAAAACTCTCTCATTATCAACTTTGATACCATATTTGCAATGTACGTAACCTCCAGCTAAGAAACATTACATGCATAATACAGATAAAAATGAAACTTATGCTAAACTAAAGTAATTCCTTTATTGTTAGTCGATTTCTTGTAGCTTACAACTACAATTTATAACAAATTTAGATGCAGTTTGTAACCATAAAATGGATGCATCTAAAGCATGCTAATAATCAACATGAAATACAACTAAATCATTCATTACAGTAACATTTAAGTCATTATCATTCACACAGAGTTCATGCACAACAATAACACATGTAAATAACTTAGTACAAGATAAAACACTGATCTTTAAACAAGAATCATGCAACCAAATTCTTAGGATGGACGTTCCACCCAACCATAGACTGACTGTTCCAATTCTCAATAGTCAGTCACCCCCGAGCTAAGGCCAGTAATCCACAAAAGAGGGTGGTCTCTCATACTCCACTCGCAACTCATAAAGCTCATAATCCAACTGATATTTTCCTACAGTTATCCCGACTTTTCCACTAGATCTCTTCCTCTTGACCTACCCAACCCAAGGAATGCACCATTAATTTATCAGAGATCACCCAAGGGATGTATCATCCGTTTATCAGGGTAACCCAAGGGATGCACCATCTATTTATTAGGGTTAACCCAAGGCATGTACCATCTGTTTATCTGGAATATCCTAAGGAATGTGCCATTTGTTTATCAAGGTCTCTCTGGCACAAGTAACTAGGAATCACGTAGCTCGGAACTCAAGGGAACTTGCTGCTAGGAAAACTATCAGCAAACCAACAACAACCACTTGTTTTTTTAGTGCAACTCACGTAGGATTTCACTCTTCCGGCTTGAAATCCAAGCTCTTCATTTATCCAGCTCCAATTCGCTCCAGTTACGCTCCAGAATTTTCCCTCCATGGCTGCACTAGCTCCAAGCTCTTTTTCTTCCCCTCTTCGATTGTTGTCCCAACCTATACAAATTCCTCTCTTGTGGATTTCCTTTATTGACTCACAATCTTCCCCAAGCTAATTGTACTCAACCCCCATGTGCCAAATAACTATGGGACGTTACCACTTACACACACCCTCTTACTTGTATTCAATGATTGGCTTTGGTAACACTTAATCAGAAGAACATGACCACTCTCTCCCACCCTCTTACATGTATTCAATGATTGGCTTTGGGAACACTCAATCAGACATAGGAAGGTTCATATACAATTGTCAAGTTTAGGAAAATGGGTTAAATTGATATACATGGGTAATTCCCCCTTTGCCCCTCTTGACCATTATCCTAGACACTTCCCCCTCTTGTGGATTAATTCAACATCCATCTCTTGTTCATGTCCCCTTAACAGCTGGCATCATATTTTTATTATTAAAACATTGAAATACAATTCACATATTACATAGCTTGGTCGTAGCCACGTATTATATCCACATAAGAATTAATTAAACTGGGGATTATAATGGAGATGTTACATTCCCCCTCCCCTACAATTGTGCACTGTCCTTGGTGAACTCTATGGTGATATACATATATATGCAAATTTACATCAAAATACTTAGAAATAAAAATTCGTTAATTTAACAACTCCAACAGCAGCTCCAACCATCAATCTCTTGTTCCTCTCAACTCGTCGACCCAAGGAATGCACCATTTGTTTATCAGGTTTAAACCAAGGGATGTACCATCCATTTACCAAGGATAACCTAAGGAATGATTCATTTGTTTATCAAGGTCCCTGACACAGTTGGCTAGGAATCTGAGATGTTGTTGCAGAACTCTAGCTTTCCAAAATGGAGTCTTGCATTCTTCCTTCTTCAAAATTGTCAAAAAATTGCTGGTACTCTCTGCCCACATGTTTTCTTCATGCTCCCATGTAGCATCTTCAGGACCATATCAATTCCATTGAACCTTTACCAGCCCATATGGTTTTGTTCCTAAGCACCTTGACTTTTTGGTCTAGGATGCATACAAGTTCCACTTGGAAATCCCCTTCGTGCTCCACGTGGATCACATTCCAATAAATTATGTGGTTAGGATTAGGTACACACTTATTTAATAAGGATACATGAAATACATTATGCACTCTTATGGATGCAGGCAATGCTAGCATGTATGCAACTGACCCTATCTTTTCTAATATTTCAAAAGGTCCACAATATTTTGCTACCAACTTCGGGAAACTTCCTAATCTTATCGAACTTCTCTTTGCCTTTACTTTTAAGAACACATGTTCTCCCACTTTAAAATCTCTGAAAACTATATTCTTATCTGCATACTTTTTCTTCCTATCCTAGGCAACCTTTAAATTCGGTTTTATCTTTGTCATTTGCTCTTCCATTTCTTTTAACAATTCTGGCCCAACAACTGCTATGTCTGCTGGATTATCCCAACTCACTGGTGTGTTACATTTTCTTCCATACAATGCTTCAAACAAACTCATCTTCAATGAGGCTTGATACCCATTATTGTAGGTAAATTGAACTAAATGAATATAATCTTCCCACTTTGATGGTTGATCCATCACATACATTCTAAACATGTCCTCAATTATTCTGTTAGTCCTTTATGTTTTCCCATCTGACTCTGGATGATATACTGTACTAAGATTTAAATTTGTTCCAAAGCCTTTGAACAAACCTTTCCAAAAACTAGATGTAAACTTTGGATATCTATACGAAACTATTGCTTTAGGCACTCCATGTAGCCTAGCAACTTTCTTCATGTATATATCTGCAATATTTGTTTCCTTGTGTGTTGTCTTTACTGGAATAAAATGTGTTGCTTTAGTCAATTTGTCTGCCACCACCATGATGGAATCATGTTGCTTCACTGTTTTGGGCAACTTACTAATAAAATCAACTGTAACTACTTTCCACTTCCATTCTAGAATGGGCAATGGATGTATCAAACTTGTTGGATGTCTATGTTATGTCTTTACCTTTTGGCATTCTAGACATCTGGCTATGTAATTAGTCACTTCTTTCTTCATTCTTGGACAAAAATATTGGCTTCTTACAACTGCAATTGTTTTATGATATTCCGGGTTCTTGACATATGACACATTGTGCATTTCCTCCAAAACTGCATTTTCAGATCACTAGAGTTAGGAACATTTAATTTTCCTTTCTACATGAGAATATCATCTTCTTTCAGCTCATAAGAATTGAATTTCTACTGAAAATTACCTTGCTGTAATGTCTCTTTTATTTTTAAATAATTTTGATCTGAATTTGTTGCTGCAACAATTTTGTCTTTCAAATATGTCATGTACATGCTAATGGTTTCTATATGCACTTCATGAGCTATCTTGTTGAGTGTATTGGCCACTTGATTTTCCTTTCCCTTTATGTGCTTAATTTCGAATTCATATTCACTCAGAAATTCTAGCCATCTAGTTTGTCTGACATTTAGTGTTGGCTGCCCAAAAAAATGTTTCAGACCATAGTGGTTTGTTTTTGGCTTGAACTTCTTACCCATAAGGTAATGCCTTCACATTTTCAATGCGTGTACAATCCCTGCTAATTCCAAGTCATGTGTAGCATAATTCCTCTCGTTCTCTTTTAATTTTTTGGACTCATAACATACCACATGGTCCCTTTGATTGAGAACTCCACCAAGTCCTTCCTTGCATGCATCAGTGCACACAAGAAAATATTCATTTGGATAAAAAATCTTCAATTTTGGTGCACTTGTCAATATTTCCTTTAACTGTCGAAAACTCTCTTCACACTTGGAATTCCATTCAAATTTCACTCCCTTCTTTTGCAAAGAAGTGATTGGACTTGCAATCCTTGAGAACCCTTTTATGAATCTTTGGTAATAACCAGAAAGACCCACGAATGATCTGACCTTTCTCACATTCTTTGGCATTGGCCATCCTCTAACGGCCTCTATATTCTCAGGATCAACTTCTATCCCTTCTATTGAAATTATATTCCCCAAGTAGTGAATCTTCTTCTGGTAAAATATGCACTTACTTAGCTTAGCATACAATTTATGCTCTCTTAAAACTTGCAACACCATTCTTAAATGTTTCTCATTTTCTTCTTTTGATTTAGAATAGACGAGGATATCATCTAAGAACACAATCACAAACTTGTCCAGGTACTCCCTGAACACTCCATTCATCATGCACATAAAAAATTCTAGGGAATTTGATAGCCCAAATGGCACTACCGTGAATTCATAATGCCCATATCTTATTCTGAATGTTGTCTTGTTGATGTTTTCTTCCTTTATTCTTACTTGATGATAGCCTAATCTCAAGTCAATCTTCGAAAAGATTCTTGCACCTTTCAGCTGGTTAAACAAATCATCAATTCTTGTCAAAGGATACTTATTCTTTATGGTAACCTTATTAAGCTGCCTAAAATCAATACACAACCTTAAGGTTCCATCCTTCTTCTTCACAAAATGAACTGGGGCTCCCCAAGGTGACACTTGGGCGTATATACCCCTTCTTCAAAAGTTCTTCAAGATACATCTGCAACTCTTTAGTTCTGGTGTACCCATTCTGTAAGGTGTCTTAGACACTGGGGCAGCTCCTGGCACCCAATCAATAGAGAAATCAATGTCTCTTTTTTGTGGTAGTTCCAGAATTTCTCTAAACACATCTTCAAAATCCCTCAAAATTGGATGGTCTTTAATGATTGCCACTTTGTCTTTGGCTTCCTCTTCCATATGGGCTGCAACCATTTCACATCCTTTCTTGGAGCTCTTCTTCAAATGCATAGCTAAAATCTCTCTAATAGCTACAACTCTTTGAATGCCTTCAATCTTGCCTTGCTGCCCTTCCTCATCAAGACATGTCATTGTCTTGTTTTAACAATCTGGGACATCATGATGTTTCTCCAACCAATTCATACCAATTAGACAATCATATGAATCCAATGGTATGATTTTTACATCCACCTTTGTATTGAGTCCATTCATGTCTATCGGACAATCTTTAACCAACTCATTGATTTTCCTCTTAGCCCTCGTGGCTAACTGAACTAACCAATATTTCTTATGCTTACTTATTTGCAAGTGAAATATTTCAAAAATGTTAGCATTTATGTAACTATGGCTAGCTCTCAAATCAATTAAAATTGCTATGGGCTCATTATTGATCTTACCTTCCACTTCAATCATGGGGAATTGATACTCTGCATGCTTGTTGTCCAAGGCTGCATAAATCCTTGGCTTGCTTCCTCACATGTCTTCCATTCTTTTAGCCTCTTGAATGTTGTGTACAATACCCATTCTTTCTCCTTTGTGAGGGAAATCCTTATGTAGATGTTTTCCCCACATCCCCAACATTGCATCGACTGTTGCCTTGGCCTTTTTCCAAATGAATCTATAGTCTTGTCTTCTTTTTGAGTGACTTGACCATGTTGATTCGCTTGGAAATTATTCCTGAAAAAGGGTGGCTTACAACTCTTCTACCTTTGATCCTTCTTATCCTTCATCTTGTCATTCCAAGCTTTTGGGAAAACTGGTCTTCCTTTGCTCTGTTCATACAGACGTCTTGCTATCCTTATGGTTTCCTCCAAGGTTTTGGGGTTGTCATATTGAATCTTATCATTGTAGAAAGAGGGTAACCCACTTAGAAATATTTGGATTTTTACTTTCTCATCCTTGATGAGGTGAACATACTTCAACAATTCAAAGAACCGCTTCTCGTATTCCTCCATTTTCATGGTTCCCAAATTGAGTTAAAAGAACTCTTTCATCTTTCTTTCATAGTAATGCTCAGACAAATATTTGTCTTGGAAATATCCTTTGAACTGACTCCATGGGATTATTCTCTCATCAAGGTTCTTGGATTGCTTAAGTTGATCCCACCACATGGTTGTTGTTAGATCCTAGGCTTGCACCTCTCCCTTCTACTCATGAAACCAACATATTCATCTATCAACCTTGCTCTTAGTTAGTCTTTCCTCTTCATTGTGTGTTAAGTTATTTTGTTTTATGTCTTCCCATTTTTGTTTAATGTTAGTTTTTTTTCTTTCTATAAGGTTGAGTCAGGTCTTGATTCGAGTTTGGAAAAGTCCTATCACCATGTTTTATATCACTAATGGATCACAAAAGAGTTAACCTAGGCCTATAGGTGTAAAAGTGTTGATTGCAAGAATGTTTGGACAAGTCCTATCACCATGTTTTATTCACCGATGCATCACAAAAGAGTTAACCTAGGCCTGCAGGTGTAAAAGTGTTGATTGCAAGAATGCCAACATTCATGCAATCAACAAACAGACTCTGGTTTTATGATTTTTCATAACTTTAACATATTTTAAAGTCTGATTAAATTCCATTGACACCCAAATCACGCTCATGTTTCCTATTACCCTTGAAATCATGCACATTATTTCCCCATGCAGTTTTCATTGTAGATATTGAGTGAACCCTAAGTGGCACATGGTATTGGCCACGTTTGTCAACAAAGGGAAGCTAGGCTATGATGATACCACCATGAGAGAGCTAGCAGCTTCAGAGGGAAAAGTCAACAGGGTTCAAGTTGTTCAAAGCCATACCAGAGATCAGGGACATATTCAGCAGGGGTGAGTGGTATGATTTCAATTGTGCTTTCAATGGACACCATACAGAAATTGCTCTAATTTTTGCACAAAACTTTGATGGATACCAGACACAAGTTGGGGATGTAATCATCCATGTAACAAAGCATTTTATTTCTATAGCATGTGCTCTCCCTATTGGAGGCAAGAGGTGGTTCAAGAAAGGGAAGTTATCGGCTGAGATGTGCAACCAGTTTCTGGTAGCAGAGCATCAGAGCCTATATTGGAGCCAAGGAATCCCGATTGAACGGTTGAGAGAAGAATGGAGAGGCATCCTATCAGAAATTCAGAGGTAAATCACTGGAGAGGGTAGGTTTTAAAATTTCCATTGCTATCATCTCAGATTTATCATGCATCTAAATGGTGATAAGGGGATGAATCCCATTATACCTTCTCAAAATCCTAACCAAGATGTCCAAATGAGTCAAGATCTATCCAAAAACTACTCACAGAAGCCTCTACCATCAGGGATTTATAAAAATACTAGTTATTTATGCTCTCAGGGAATTGGGAATGTCTTGTTCAGAACTTCTAATATCTCCAGGCTCACATGATGAAGAGCCAAATTAACATCAACCATCAAAACATGAAATTGAATTTCCCCAGGCAACTAGGGTTTCCATAGTGCCTGGAAGTTCATATAAAGCCATCTAGCATTCCAAAGAACAAACCCTACCTACAAAAAGAAGGACCAGATCTATCAAAGAAAGATCCATCACTCTAGAAAAGGATGAAATACCTCAGAGGCAACTGAGGTCATCCACAGTGAAACAGAGGGCCATAGAACATGATAAAGTATATGTCAGAAAGGGTAAAAAATAGGTTTGACTAGTAGTCTGACGATCTCCTGAGAAACTATAGGTTGAACATGTACCCACTGTTATGTAGGTAGAAAAATATCCTCAATTCAAACCAAGAAAACAACAAAAGAGTAAGTGGGTTATCCCTGAAGAAGATTCAGTTGAATTTGTGCCATATGACACACAGATTGGAGATCCTCCCAAGGAAAAATAGGGCAGAAATAAAAAGGGGAAACGGGTCCCAGAAATGCCAAGTAAACCAAATCGGAACACTAGGTTGACCAACCAGTTGAGGCTAAACTCCAAAGCCTTGTTTAATCCATCCCTCAAGGAGCATAAGTTGATTGTAATAGATTATCAAGATACTGGAGAAGAGACCCCTGGGTTTACCAACATGGAAGAAATGACCATCCAAACTTTGAAGGAAATGCCAACGAGCAAGACCAAAAATAAGAGCAATAAGGGACAAGGATCAGGTATTAAGATTTCTGATTTGGAAACATAGTACACCACAGGTCCAGACCCAGAGAAAGATTTAGAAGTGACTAGTCCAGAAATAGAGCATGTCCTAGAGAAGGTTTTAGAAGAGACCAAACCAAAGGTAGGGAGGGAAATGCTGAAGGTACATGATCCCATGAAAGACAACATTAGAGACAAACCTAAGAAGAATCCCATGTGTGAGATGATACCTAGGAAAACTAAGCTCTCCATTGATCTCAATAGGCCTGATGATGATGAAGAGCATGAACTTAAAAATGGAAACAAAATGGAAACAAAGATCAAGCCTAAAGTTGAAGACAACAAGGAAATGGAGGATAGTAAACAGCAGGTGAAAACCCTCAAACAACAAAATGAAAATATGAGGCAAAAGAGTCAAGAGCTGCAACAACAAAATCAAACACTTGAGATGAAACATTCAAAGGTACATAAAAAGTATCAAAAGTTGTAGAAAAAACATCAAAAGAGCCGCATGTTTCTAAAGGAAATCATCTAAGTGTGTGTTGTCAAAAAGTTAGAAATTCTGAAGCTTGTGCAAGTTTTTCTCCAGTATTGAAGGCCTTTCTTCAGTTAGTGGCATACGTGTGGATCCCTGCGAGGTTAAAAACAAGTTCCAACCTTTGAATACTTTTGTTGTGCAACTCCTACACTTTTGTTATCAACAATGACACTAGTTTCAGTTAGAGAACCTTTTGTTTTAGTTTGAGATACTACAGCCAGTTGTAATAAAATATCTTTTTGATAAAAACAATGTTTTGATTAGGTCGAAGTTATGGGCCTAGAAAAGAGAAAGTTATACATACAAATTAGCATCTAAACTCTACTTCACCCAATGTAAAGAAGTGTTCTTGAATAATAATCATAATTGAATGGTGAAGTTTAGGACCTACAAATCTGAATGTAATGAAGAGATTAAACCTAGGATTTAAGATCAAAGATATGTATTTGAATCCCTTTGGTGGATAAATAGAGGAATATGAGAATGTAAAGGGGTTCAACTTTTTGGGGTGCATCAAGCTATCTAGATATAGACTGGGCTTATGAAGTGTAATATCTGCAAAGTTTTCTACTTAGTGAATATAATTTCTGGTGAACATACTGTCTTTCTCAATCTTGCTTGTCTTTTCTTGTTATTTGGATGCATGTTAAATTTTTTGTAAAGAAAATATTCTTTCTCTTTCAACTAATGAGCTTACAACTTGTTGATAAATGTATTCCAAGTATTGTTTTAGGTTTAATGCAATGTGTTAGATATGCAATTTCTAGATGCAAGTGACAAATTGTATGCTTGTTAGTGTTTTTTGTTCTACTTTTATATCTTTATTTGCTACGCCATTGTGCATGCCACTGAATAATGGAAAAATTTTGGTGAATATTATGGAATAGTCCAACTAGACCCCTACCCTTGAACCTCATCTATCAGCTGACCATCAAAACAAATAAACCAAACTTATAAAAACCAATCATTCCCAAAACTGAGGTGGCCTAACTTCACCCATAGCAGTCAGGTGTAGATCTTAGGACCAACAATTGCCTTCCCTTGCAAGTGGTAGGTGGAAATTCTAGCTTCTACCTGGGATGGGTAATCATGTAGATGGACATATTTCTTCATTTTCAATAGGCAGGCCTCTGCCTCTTCTCCTTTCCTGTGCTCACCAATTAAAGTTGGTGGCTAAATATTCCTAAGTTCACCCCGCAATATGTCTGCCTCAGGTCTTCTCCTTTGCCTTCAAACATGAGACACACTTGGGATGCTCCCTAGACCTGAAATTGCATGCATTCTTCTGGTGGAATACCTTGGAGAATGATGGCGTCTACCCATGCTTCTTGACTACCTATGAATCCCATGATCATCTCTTTTGATATGGGATCTTGATGATGATACTTGTCGAGCACTAGCTACTTGTTTGGTTCTCGTGTTCTTATTAACTTGATTCTGTAGTATATTTAGGCTTTGAAGTATCTCATATTGAGCCTTCATGATCCTCTCATTATTGGCCCTATAAATTGACACTTCTTTTTGCATGCTTCTCATTGTTACTTTCCTCTACCTATCTCTTCTCCCATTAAACTCAGTCTCGGCATTACCCATGCTGGCATGTAGACCTTCAATTTCTTCTTCATGGCTATAAAACCCTTGAGCATCCTCCATGTCTCTAGTTCTCATGTAGGAACTAAATTCTGTTTTTTCGTATCTCTAATTCTGCAAGAATGTGCATGCAATAATTGTTGTTAGAATTAAGCATATTGCAAAATATTTTTCAATTAAATTACAGGTCATTCTTCATTTTAAATTATGAATAATATTAATGCACTAATCTCATGTAGGATTTATTAAATGCATTCATTTTCGAAACAAATTTCCAACGACTATCCTCATGTCTCAATCTGAGTTTTGAGTGAATAGTCACAACAATTACAAGTTGCAATTTCCACTCTTTCACTGCTACAAAATTCACTTTTATCATTTTTGAAGAAAATATAGTGCCCAAATCAAAATTTTGGGTCGACATATCTCTTCTACTTCTCAATATCTTTCCAACAACTATTCATTTTCCCCAATTTGATCTCTGAGGTAAAAGTTATGGTGGCAAAAAAATGAAGGAATATTCATTAGCACATGCAACATAACAACATTTCTCAACAACCGTTTGATCGTTTCTTGATTAGATCTCCGCCATTGATATGTCTTAATGGATTCACCATGAATCTAGCCATATCTCTTCTTCATACCTTCCATGAACCCACTACCAACACTTAGCTTATTTTTCCTTCGCGGACTCACGGACTCACAGATTCATAAACTTGTAACCTTCCTTTCATAACTTCGTCCAAGAAGTCTCAATGCTTAACAATTTTTATTTCATCTACGCAGACTCAAGGAAACACAGACTCATAATCTTGTAATCCTTCATTTCATAATTCTGTTCGAGAAGTCTCAACACTTGGCCATTTTTCCATCTACGCAGACTCCCAGATTCCCAGACTCATAAACTTGTAACTTCCTTTCATAAGTCTGTCTAAGAAGTCCCAAAACTTAACCATTTTTCCATCTACGCGAAATTGCGATAGCTTAGCACTTAGACAAATTCCAAGATCTTATCGCGGTTTCATGGGACTAACACTTAACTTGCCACATGGCTCCACATCACCCAACAAATGTCATCTCATCCAACATGTACCTTCCACCATGGACGTACACATATTTATTCTACCATGTCAGTTGACACATGGCTTCCACATCATGCCAATGTCATTGTACAAAAAAATACCCAAATTTTTTTGATTTGCTTATTTTCAAAATTTCCAAAGAGGCTCAATTCTTCACATTACCCCTAAAATTCCTCTAAATTTTTACTGCAGTAATTTAATAAAACAAGTTGCATACATACTCTAGAGTTAATTCTCTGCGGATTTCCACTTTAGTGTTCTACTAACTCGATCCATCCAGGCTCAGCATTGAAAATTTGGCTCTGATACCACTTTGTAACATACCCAACTACCTATGTTGGGTCATGTCATGCAAAACTCTCTCATTATCAACTCTGATACCATATTTGTAACATACCTAGCCTCCAACTAAGCAACATTATGTGCATAATACATATAAAAATGAAATTTCTACTAAACTAAAGTAATTCCTTTATTGTTAGACTTTTTCCTGTAGCTTACAACTACAATTTATAATAGATTTAGCGACAGTATGTAACCATAAAACAAATGCATCTAAAACATGCTAATAATCAACATGAAATACAACTAAACCATTCCTTACAACAACATATAAGTCATTATCATTCACACAGAGTTCATGCACAACAATAACACATGTAAATAACTCAGTACAAGATAAAACACTTATCTTTAAACAAGAATCGTGCAAACAAATGCTTGGGACGAACGTTCCACCCAACCATAGACTGACTATTCCAATTCTCAACATCCAGTCACCCCTGAACTAAGGCCAGTAATCCACAAAAGAGGGCGGTCTCTCACAATCCACTTGCAGCTCATAAAGCTCATAATCCAACTGATATTCTCCTAAAATTATCCCGACTTTTCCATCAGCTCTCTTCCTCTTGACCTGCCAAACCCAAGGAATGAACCATTTGTTTATTAGGGATCACCCAAGGGATGTATCATCCATTTATCAGGGTAACCCAAGGGATGTACCATCTATTTATCAGGGTTAACCCAAGGGATGTACCATTTTTTTTTATCAAGGATAGCCCGAGGAATGTGCCATTCATTTATCAAGGTCCCTTTGGCACAGGTAACTAGGAATCTCACAGCTGGGAACTCAAGGGAACTTGCTACTAGGAAAACTATAAGCAAACCACCAACAACCACTTGTTGTTTTAGTGTGCAACTCACCCAGGAGTTCACTCTTCCATCCTGAAAACTGATCTCTTCAGTTCTCCATCTCCAATTCTCTCTAGTTATGCTCCATCTACGCTCCAGAATTCGCCCTCCATGACCGCACCAACTCCAAGATCTCTTTCTTCCCCTCTCTGATTGTTGTCCCAACCCATACAAATTCCTCTCTTATGGCTTGCCTTTCTTGACTCACACTCTTCCCCAAGCTGATTGTACTCAACCCCCATGTGCCCAGTAACTCTAGGACGTGACCACTCACACCCACCCTCTTACATGTATTCAATGATTGGCTTTGGGAACACTCAATCAGAAGGATGTGACCACTTACACACACCCTCTTACATGTATTCAATGATTGGCTTTGGGAACATTAAATCAGACATCAAAAGGTTCATATACAATTGGCAAGTTTAGGAAAATGGGTTAAATTGATATACATGGGTAATTCCCCCTTTGACCTCTCTTGGCCATTATCCTAGACACTTCCCCCTCTTGTGGATTAATTCAACCCCCATCTCTTGTCCATGTCCCCTTAGCAGTTGGCATCACATTTGTATTATTAAAGCATTGAAATGCAATTCACATATTACATCGCTTGACCATAGCGACATATTATATCCACATAAGCATTAATTAAATGAGGGATTATAATGGGGATGTTACAACATGCATTGAACACTTCGGGTGGTGAATTTGTGTACGTGCATAGCAACAACAAGAACAAGAACAATAATTTTTTCATGGTAGAGCCCATCTCTAGTTTAATAGCAGATTATAGATTAAAGCCTACCAAGTTTGTAGGTGAGAGCAGGTGCCTCAAATACCATTGAAGTTGACTTTGATAAGCCTCTTGGGTTGGCATTAGGGCAGAACTCCGTTGGTGGTGTTTTAATCACAGTTTGTTTCTCTCAAAATTCATAGTTGTCTCTTTCTCTTTTAGTTTTCATGTTATATTGGTTTGTGGATGATGAAAATTGGACTCATTTTAGAAGGAATTGAAAATGGTAATAATGCTGAAAAAGTTGGTTTGAAAGTTGAAGATTGGGGTCTTTACACTGGTTTTTTTTTGGAAATTAACTTTGGCTAGTTGACATGTTGGGGTTCACCAAAACTGCCATCCAAGCAAAATCATATTTAATTTATTTAATAGTAATCATGTTAGCCTTTGTTTCATATCCTTATTAATTGTTTAGTAATAATTAAAAGTTTTACTTTTTGCAACATAATGGGATCCCTTTCATGCATGTGACTACATTTGTTAGCATGGTCCTATCTATGAAGGGAATTGGCATCTCAGCCATTGATTTGTAATCTGGATTTTAAAAACATTGAGGTACCTTAGCATAGTTGTTTAGAGGGTCTGATTTTTATCTTAGAATATTTCATAAACACATTTACATTGACGAATGACATGTACATGATGATAGATAATAAATGCTTCAATTCCAAAATAAAGAAAGAATATGAATTTCCAAAAGATAATTTGTTTTGATAATGTTTGCTCTAATTCTTTGGATCATTGATACTTGTAACTTTCAATGAATTTACTTGGCTTTGGAAAACATACATGCACACTAAGATCATCTACCTTAGTTTCTTTTTCCAATATATATTATTGACTAAATTACATCACAATGACTCTTTTTGTAAAATTATGTAAAAGACAATCTTTGTAATTCTAGTTACTATTTTTCATCAAAGATTAGAGAGTGCAAATAGTGCATCTTATGTTGTAGTTTTCGTCACTATTTGCATTCAATAGAAAAATAAAAAATAAAAAATAAAACAAAAAAAAACATGCTTAAATATGAAGTTGAAAGAAGAGGGTTATCATGCCTCCTAGAGGTGACATGCAAGAAGAAGGGCCAGATTTCATATGAGGCTTGAAAATGAATGAGGATGAGGTACCATCCTTATAACTCTTCTCCTTTAAACCATTGAAACCAAAATTTAGTGGAGAAAATAAAGAAATTTCATGCAAAAACAGTGGCAGAGGAAATGAACATGTTGTTGGAGACTGCTCTACCCACATCATACTCATTCATGTCATAAAAAATAGAAAAGTAAATCATGAATTGAAAATCTTCGTCTAAGTTGAGAGGAACAAATTGACAACAATGTAGGTTTTTGATTGAAAGAATGATATTGAAGTGACATCACCGAAAAAGTGAGAAGGCATTTGCTTTGTTGCAACCATTTTTGCTTTCCATAAAATCCATCACAATTTGTAAAATTGAATTGGTTATTTAGAATGGATGAAATTCCATTGTAAGAAACCATGTGAAATTTATTTATGGGCGATTAGGTTCTAACTACTCTTCACGTATACAACCAACTTTTCTCCTTGGACTTCATTGGCCATGGCTTATCTAGTTGATATTCTAGCTTAGGATTTATGTAAAGCCATTTATAGCTGAGGGTTAGCTTGTACTTGGTAAACATCATAGCTTAGTCCCATTTCCAATGCTTCCACTGGGTCTATGGGCCTATGGTTTTTTATTTAGATTGTGTTAGGGGTAAGATTTTTGAATGTATGGGAGCACGATGTGCTTGTTCTTAGCATTCAAATAAGAAGTTTTTCTTGTACTTGAAAGGATTTGTAATCTAATGTTTACATTGTTGTCTATCCAATGTAATGCACAATTACATTTTAGGTTGGTCGATCAAGGGCAATTGTTGAAATTTTGCACGACAAACTAGTGGTTGTTGACACAATAGGCCTATTTTCTTTTGAAAGTGGTATATTGTTATTTTGTATCATCATGATTTGATAGAGAGCTTCACAAGTTTAGTTAATGGTACTTTTCTTAGTTTATTCAAGTTCAGAGAGTATTTTTTTCACCCCATTTCCAATCACTCTTTGATAGTCCATATGCTTGCCGACTACTTATCTTTGTGATTAAGCTATGAATATAGAGAATTTGAATATTGAAGTGGCATATAGACATAATGTAATATCAGATATTTAGTTGACCAGTTCCTTATAAAGGGGTATTGGGTGTAGTTATGCTTATGTGTTTCACACATTGAAATAGTTGGATTGGTGTAACATGGGAAGCATTGTACCAAATTCAGTTTATGTGATTTTGCATCTACAATTTTTATCTCCTACAAAGGCCTACAAAGTTGAAACAAGTCTCTTTCCTTTACTGTAAGGGCATATTTGATCACTTGATTTATAGTGTTTTTCCACATTTTAAGATTGTTTGTAAACCAAAAAATCACACCATATATTTTAATTTCTCATATGCTTATAGTTTGATATTAAGTTTTACATTTGTAATGATCCATGCAAAATTATTTTAATTTAGTTGTTCTAACCGTTTTACCATTTTTATTGTCAAGAATAACAAATGTACAAGCTTTATTCATATGAAGAAGTTATTGTTATTTACGAGCTTGGTGGTTTTGTTGAAAATTCACAAGTTATGAGTGTGGTGGTTTTGTTGAAAATGTGCAAGCTACCAGCATGGTGATTTTTTTGAAAATGTGCAAGTTTTATGCATCTTAAGAAGTTGTCTCTATTTTCTAACATGGTGGTTTTGTTGAATTTTGTTTTTAATTACATATAGTGTTTCATTGAAATGTGGTTGCACCATGAAAAGTATCGTCCTTTAATAGAATATAGAGATAAAAATCGAAGATTTATTTGGGTCTAGATCTTGTGATGTCTTGATATTACTTATATAACTATAAAGTATCTCTCTTTTCCTTTCTCTCTATATAAAGTTAGGACAAATAAAACACACAATAATTTTAAGTTGAAAGACCTCTACAACATCAAACTAATTACTATCCATAGACAAATTTCTTTTAACTAAATATCATTTAATAAAAATTAAATACATTATTAAATTTCCAAACATATTGGCATCTTAGTGTTTCAATGTAAAGTAATGTCTCAAAACATTATTAATGAAAATTAAATACATTATTAATAAAAATTAAATACATTATTAATGAAAATTAGTGTTTATATGTAAAGTAATGTCTCAAAACATATTGGCATCTTATAAAATAGATTGCACTGTAGTATGAATAGTATGCCTTGCCTAATCAATTAATTTTTTTTATCTAATACACTGTGAGTGATCAAAATTATCTAGTGAATTGTGAGTGGATATGGAAAATGATTATATAAATATTTAAATAAAAAAATAAATTATTTGATTATATAAATATTTAAATCAAAGATAAATTATTTCCTTTTTCACAAGAAAATAATTTATTTTAATACATCAAAATACAATACATAAGGGCATCATCGTGAAAGTCCCAGCAAATACAATGAATACATAAGGGCATCATCATGAAAGTCCCAGCAAATACAATGAAGAACAAAAATGAAGAAATCAATAATTATATTTGTTGATTTATTAATCATAAGCCATTAAAATAATCTACAAAATCAAACATATCTTTGATTTATATTTACATTTTTATACCTTGCATTATATAACAATATAATAAATCAAAAGCATTTGAAAGTTTTCAAACTTCCATCCATATAATGACCAAATAGGGACTTATGAAGTGTAAGGATCTATTATTTAAATAAAAAATAATAATTTAAACAAATATATTTAAAAGTGTAAATTTTGCTTGTACCTTTTTACAAAGTTTAGCTATTATTTTGTCGTATATTAAGTGGCAATGTTACCTGTTCAGGCGTTGGTCGGCACAAGAAATGTCATAGCATACCAAACCAGTCTGGATTCTATGCCTCCCCGTATCATTGAAGGGTCTCATAAGTTGAGAATTGTGTTGAGTGGAGGGTCCCTCTTCACGT
>JZKD02S1872731.1:33872-45735 GCA_000966675.3 Picea glauca
TTTTTTTTTTTTTTTAGCATTACCGTGTTCGTTTTGTTGAAAATGTTTATTTTTCTAAAAGTTACATTTAATATGAAATATTATTAATTATTATAAAAATTTAATGATAAAAATTTAATGAAGCAGTGAAAATTAATAGAAAGTTAAAAGAGTTTGTCTTAATAACAATTACAATAAGAGTAGTTTAAACGTTTTATCTTTTGGTAGTTTTACAGTGATTTTTTTTGTTTCATTTTGTTCGAAATCTAGTGAAGAATGGTTGGATCTGCATATTTGAGTGACTAAGTTTGTATAATGCAAGTGTCCCAGGGGTTTTCCAGCATGCTGAATCCATTTATGCATTCAGAAATGCAATTTAAACAACAGAAAATAGCAATTTTGTCCAGATTTACATCGTCGTATTCTGGCCAAAAAGCCCAAAAGGTAGAACGTTACGCTACAATAGAAAGTCAAAACATTTTTCTTTTTTTATAATAATTTGATTTGATTAAACCTTATTGTTCACCAATATATGAAAACATTATGAAAATGTTGCACGTTTTTTAAAGTCGAAGTAATTTTGACGTTGAATTGAAAGCTATATTGCCCATGGACTCATAATATTAAAGATATGGGATGTGAATGGCATGTGACCAAGTTTAGTGGTGTCCATTCAGGTGTTACAAAAATAAGTGGGAGTTAGCTATGCTTAACATATATGGCCTGTGCACGGACATGCAACTCTTCTAGAGATCGGTGGCAGATAGTGGTTTATTGGCTATTAAAAATTTGATCATTGCAGGCGACTTGAATATTATCTTGTCTTCGGATGAGGTCTGGGGAGGATCTAATGTGACTGGACCGAATGATGATTATTTCAGAGATCTATTTATGTCTAAAAAGTTGATAGACATTAAATCGAGAAAATTGGTACCCACCTGGCGGAACGGACGTTCTGGAAATGATGCTATTTCCAGGAGATTGGACAGATGTCTTGTATTAGAAGATTTATTAATGGTTGTTGGCCTGTATAGGTCTTGGGTTGAGTTTCCTTATATCTTTGATCATGCTCCGGTTCTTTTACAACTGGAGATTCCTCCCTATTACAAGGCCTACCCTTTCAAACTAAACTCCCATTGGCTAAAAGATGTAGATTATGTGGCTCTGGTTCAAAATATTTGGCAGGACCCTGTCTTCTTATCGGAGGGTGGCAGACAAAATAGACTGGTTTGGAAATTAAAAGTCCTAAAGTCTCAAACGAAATTATGGTTTAAAGAAAAGATGTCCAGGAACAAAGAAAAATTGTTGATTTTAGAATCTAATATAAAGGAAGCGATTATGAGAATGGTCAAAGATCCTACAAATCTTGAAGAAGGTAAACTTCTCCGACAGTTGGAACTAGAAAGAAATTCGATTTTAAGAGGGATTGAAGAACAATGGAGACTCCATAGCAGGGCTAATTGGTTGGAGAGCGGGGATAATAATACTAAATTTTTCCACAACTGTGCTAGTAATAGTAGGATCTGAAAGCATGTGTGGGAGATCACCGATGGGAATGGTGTAAAAATTAATGACTAGGAATCACTAAAGCAGGAAGCGGTTCATTATTTCCAAAATTTCTACAAGGCCCCGATCGTCCTGAATACTACTGATCAATTCAAGATTATTGAGCAGTTCCCCCAGATGCTAAGTGTCGAGGAATCTTGTGTACTGTATAACCGTGTTACAATGGAGGAATTAAAGGACGTTCTATTTCACTTCAAAAAGGATAAGAGTCCAAGGTCGGACAATTGGACGACTGAGTTTTTTACTTTCTTTTTTTATTTAGTTGGGGAAGACCTCCTCGCAATGGTGGAGGAATCGAGAAGGTTGGGGTCTATTTCGAGAAGTATAAATTCGACATTCCTCACCCTGATACTGAAGACAAATAATCCAACTACCTTTGAAGATTTCCACACAATATTGTTATGCAATCTGTGTTACAAAATGATTTCAAAAATCATTGCTAATCGGATAAAACCGATTTTGTCAAGGTCCCTCTTTGCTGAACAGTTGGGTTTTTTACATGGTAGGCAGATTCAAGATGCAATTGGCACTGCACACGAGAACATACACAACATAAAGAAGAAAAAGTTAAAATCTCTTATTTTAAAATTGGACTAAAGGAAGGCATATGACTGCATTGACTGGGAACATTTAAGATTGAGTTTAATAAAAGTGGGATTTGGGATCCAGATGACAAATTGGATCATGGGTTGCATATCATCATCATCCTTTGTAGTTTTACTCAATGGCGAGGCATCTGAGTTTTTCAGGAGTGGCAGGGGATTGCGACAAGGTTGTCCATTATCTCCATTGCTCTTTATCTTGGTTATGGAAGGCCTCAGTATTTTATTGAAAAACAAATTTAATGAAGGTACTCTAACTGGTATAAAAGTATCTAGATTGATGAAAATCCTTCATTTACTGTTTGTGGATGATGTTTTAATCATGTCAAAGGCTAATTTACAAGAATGGAAGGAAATTGTCTTAATTATCAGTTTATTTTGTAAAGCTTCGGGAAATTTATTTTCTATGGTGGGTGACAACTTTTAACAAGGAGGAGGACGTACAGTTTGAAATTTAAAGATATTGGTTTTTGGTAGATAGTATAAAAACCATATCTTGTCTTGTCTTGAAATATTTTCAATGCAAAAGACAAAATTTTCTAGCAAGGAAAAAAAGTATTGATGTCAAAACATGTCTATATAATTTTTTAACATCGTATTCCTTTTTGTTTTGACATGAAAGTTTTGTAGAAGTACATTTATAACATTTTTCAAGGGTACAATAACTTATAGCGCTGAATTTTCAATCTACAAGCTTAAGCCTAAATTTTGCAAAAATGTAATTTGCATATTGCCATAAGGTTTAGCCTCAAAGGAGATAAATGATCAATAGGTCTTGCTTTGGGACATAGGACAAACAGTGTTATGGGTAAGGAGAAAAGCCATGCTGAACAATTAAAACTTCCATTTATATGTCTTTTAAGTGTTGACGTTGGCCATGAATGGTTCAAACTTCAAGGTGATATGAAATATCATATATCATCCTTAATTTCTAATTAGAATAAAAATTATGTATACTGCAATTTTGGCCATAGATAGCTTGATATTGACAGATTTCTTTATGGGATGAAAAATAGTGTTTTTTGGTAGTGATCAATTAGTGCTTTTTTCCAAGTATCAGTTAGTCTACTTGGTTATCTTGCTTTTATATTATCTATTAGCAACATGAATTGCCCAAAGTGTTTCTTCGTAACATTGGTGCATTATTGTTTTTATACCTCTCTATATTTAGAGAAAGATTTCCTATTTTTTCCTATTTTTCATATTTTCAATGGATAATTCTATCCTTATTAGTAATTACAAACAAGAGCTGGAGAGGTTTTGCATTTACACTTATATTGACTTAAATAAAATCAATGGTTTATTGTTGTTCTCAGATGAACTTTGTATCATACATGGTTTCTAACAAAGTTTAGTTCTACATTGTTCAAACAATGTGAATTTGATTATAAAACAAGAATGGATGGTGAGAAACTGACTATATTTTGCTTGGTCATATATTTTATGCTTCTCCCTAACTTTTATTAAGTTGCAATGTTACTTTTTCTATTCTTGAATTGGATATAGGTTTTTTGAGTTTGTTGAAGGATTCAATCACAACACTATCGTGGTTGGCTTTGAGAAATATGGAAATGAAAACATGGTTTATGGCTCTCTTGCTATGGTTGTATTTGGTTCTACTCTCACAAAAAATTAAAAAGTTGGTTTCCTTGGCTATATAAACTGATTTCTAAACTTCTTTTCTAGGGTTTACAATACATGCAATGGTGGGCACCAATATCTAGCGTCATAACCAAGTTGTAGAAGGTCAAAGGATCACTGTAGCCAAGAGAAATTTACTTATTGTTCAAATCATCACAATAATCCTAAGCATAACTCACTCCATGGCTACTATTGTTCATTTTGGATGCTTAATGCAAAGTGTGTATGTTGCAAAAGTTTTTTTTTTTTTTAAACTATAGTGGGAATTTTTTTTGCCCTTTTTAAATTCCATATATTCCACGGACGTTGTCTTCCCTTTGTAGTTACCTAACTTATCTTAAGCTTAAAAAACAATAACAATCAAATCATAGTATATGCATTGAAAAGAGATAATTTTTTTTTTTCCCAAAAATCAATCTCTGTTGACATGGCTCAATGATGAAGCCCTGGTCTACTTCTTCCATGGTGAAACAATCTAGGTAGAGTGATGCCTTGTGAAGACTAATGAGACATGGATACAAATGACATGGTGAGGTGGTACAATGATGGGTCAAAGATAAATGATGATTACATATGTTCTAACTTTCCTAGATTCTGACATTTGGTCAGAGGTACTATATTAATGACCTTACCTTTCTTTATTCTCATAAGGTTTATGAATCAATATTATTGTAGTTTAGATAATATCAAAACAAGTTTAAAATGAATTTACATTGAAAGGACCTTCGTCATATAACTTAACCGCGCCTCAAGAAGAATGGAGACTCCCAACATGTATACAAAGATTACTATCAGATCCTTTTCAGGCTCTCCATGAATGGAAAATTATCCATCTGATTCTTTCTCTCATCAATGATGTAATAGATTTCATTCCGCCCATCTTTCATCCATTTTCACTAGACGTATTGAAACATGTACAATATCTCTAGTTAGAGTGATGATCTTGGCAGATAATGTCACGAGAAAAAGGAAGAGTGAGAATAATTTTTGGCACAGGGGCAGACCCAGGGTTACACGCTTCAACAACGCACCAACAAAACCCTAACTACTGGCCCTTTCGGCAACACCTGCGAAGCAGATGCAGTCTCACCTAAGGTAGGAGAAGGGGGGGGGGTTACAGGACTCAGGTGTCTATAACCAAGCTGGGACACATATATGTGATTAAAACACTTAACAGAGCACTTTCAACAACTATATACATTAGTTCTTACACCTCATTCACATCGCAGATTAAACCCTAAATACAGATCATCGTAGTGATAGTAAAGATCAAATACTTCCAGTTGCTCAACACATAGACTTACTCAGATCTAGCATTCATTCCACATCAATAAAGCACTAAGCATCCATAGATATAACTATCATACATAAATATCAATGCACTAAGAAGATAACATCATAAACAACATCAACAACATTGCACAAAGCACAACAAAAACAGGATATACATGGTTCACCCCAGTGTGGGGCTACATCCACCAATCTTCTTCTTCTTCTTTATTAGTCTCCAATCTTCTTACACTCTTCTGCTCCTGTGCACAAAGCCACAGAGCCTAACTTCGCAGAGGACAGGATATCTGTGCGCTGTGCACCAAATCCTCCTTCCCAAAATTAGGTCAAGGGACCAAGACAACTCCTTATCAGCATAGAGCCTCACATACACAGTCTGTGCACAAAGCCTTACAATCACTTGCACTTAGCTCTGCAAGTCTTAACACATTCTAGCACACAGCTAATACTTCTTGCACTAAGCCAAAAACAACTTGAACTACTACTTACATCGCTTAGCTACTTATTTATACATTTACAAAAAGGCCTAATCATGGGTAAACCCATGGGATGACATCCCTTAACCCTAAAAGCCCAAAAAGCCTGCAAAATAGGTGAGATCCCACGATCTCAGCTCCACCTGGGCGCTCCATCTTTGACCAGCCTGTCGAAGTCCCAAAAATGGTCAAACAAGACCAATGTTTCCTCAAAACTTGGTCAAGGGCCAACAGGCCCCCAAAAATTACCTATGACTCGTCCCGAGTCACTCAGATCTGGGCAACACTGCTTCAAAGGCCTCGAGTTGCCTCGACTTGCTGCTTCGCTAGAGCCTCCTTCTCGGTGAACTCCTGAATTAGTTGCTCTGTAACAGAACCTTCCATGCATTGTTCCACTGTCGTAACCACTTGTTCCAGCTGTGAGCCTTGTCCTTCAATCTCTTCAAAAAGTGTGCAGGATTTGTCCTACACCGGTTGGAGTCTCTGTGTAAATTCCATGACTCTGCTCTGGATGGCAGTAACCTACTGTTGGACTGCACGTTGCTCCTGCGATCTCTTCATTTTCTCAACTGTAGTAAGTGGCTTCATCTGTACCTGCACGGTGGATGCCTGCTACTTCACCTCCTGTAGTTTTGCTTCTAGTTTCGTTAGTTCCGGGTCTTCTGCAAGGCATTCGTAGGTCTGCTCACTGTGAGCACTTAATTGCTTACACTATGAAGCAAGTGCCCTGATTCTTTCTACTGTGTTCTTGGCAGCTTCTTCCCTTTGATCACGCACTTCTTGTGGGGTGCTCGGTACTGCTTGGAGCTCTAACTCCGTTACTCTTGCTTGAAGCTGTTGAATGGCCTCAGCAAGCTTCCCCACTTGTCTCTCGGTTGATTTTTCGTCCTCCTATGCCAAGCTCGACATAGAGCGAAGTTCTTTACTTATTGGCTCCTTGACCACTATCTCCTCTACGAGTAGCTGGTCTTTTTTTTTGCATCATTGCTTTGTCCTCCTCGAATATCGCCCAAATTTCATCTTGCTCCATCTGCACAACTCGAAGTTGCTCTAAGACCTCCCCCTTTTCTTTCTTCAAGGATTCTGTAGCCTGCTCCTTCTCTTCTTGGGCTCTCTAAAGTCAAGCCTTTGTTGTATCTGCTAATCCTCATAACTGGGCGGGCTCATCCCCTAGTTCTGCAATCTTCGGCGAAGAAGGCGCAGTAGGTACTGCGCGGATTGAATAGATGGCTTGCTATATCTCCTTCAGCTCCTTCTCGATTCTTTCATATAGCGTCTCCTACTTTGCTTCATGTCACTGCAAGATATCTTCTGAAGCATCCTCCACAACTGTGATGATGAGATCAACATCGTCCACTGTGACCACATTCTTTGAATGGGGTTTGTTGACGCGGGCCTTCTTTCTTAGCGAAGGTTTCTCTGGGTAAACCTTCCTCTTCTATGATGTTTCTACTGTGGTAAGGGGATCCTTCGGCAGTGTAGCTTCGCCTTTGTCTTGCTTTTATCCATCTTCCCATCCTTATTCTTGGTTCACTTCGTCTCCTCCTCCTCTTGCAGGTGAATCAAGCCTACTTTCCTCTAAGGCGTTGTCCTCCTCATCAGTTTCTTGGACTTCTTCCTTTTTCGTTTTCTTCTTCGAGCTGCTCTATCCAGCATGCTCGACCCGAGTGACCAAGGGGCTTCTGATGATGTCAAGGTTGGAAAGTTCTGCATCTTCCACTGGTACAAGAAACTCTGCTGGCCATTCTTTGGTGATCTCTTCCATATCTTCATCGGTCAGTTTATAGTAAGACTGTAACTCCTCTTTATTCTCGTCCATGCGTGCAGTAATATAAATGAAATGTTGGTTTGTGTGGAACTTTGCTAATGGTCTGTATGTGTGCAATGTATTCGGTGTCATGTGAGGGAACGATTCTATGGCGCACTTCAACTACTGGTAGTAGGCATGGAAGACAGGGTTCGACTGCCACTGCTTCGACATGTCATTTGTATACCACAAGGTGGAGAACCTTGCGGCCAACGACTCAGATGGATCAACTTCAGGAAATGTCACTCCTTCCGACATCTGCCAAGCAACAAATGAAATTAGTACCAGTAACCAACTAAAATGGAATTCATAGCCCTGATCCTCCACTTCGCGACAATCCTTCTCGAGCTCATTGATGAGGTAGCTCGCCTAGTTCATCTGCATTCCTTCTACACACTTCCCTATGAGGTTGAATATGAACCCTGTGACTTGTGCTGGATGGTTCTTTCTAACGATCTTGCCAGCTATCAGTTGGAAAGTGAGGCGCATTGCGCCATCCTGGATGGAGTCTACCTTGTAGCCTCACTTCCCCTTCTCTACATCGCCATAGTCCTCCTTGATGCGCTGTGCCAGGGAGCGATCTGACGTCTTCCCTGGGTAGAACTATTGAGGGTCCAAGCTATGCATGCTCATTCCTGTGATCAAGTGGATCAACGTTGGATCCATAGTGATGCGCCTGTCTAGCCACAGATAGCCTCCATGGTAGCACGATAAGAGGAGTTTAATGCAGGCGTTAACCTCCTGATGTTAGACGAAGTGAGGGATATTCATCACATTCAATATCATTGATTGCACAAGCTCCTTAATCCATGGCCGGGAGACTATTTGAGGCTTCTTCGCAATCGTCTTCATTAGGTATCTGTGCAGCATGAGCATTGCGTAGTTCTTGCGGTTGCTGAGGTTGAAGTCATTGTTCTTTAGAGCTGGGATCTGTCCTAACTGGGGTCCAACTATGTGTATCCCCTTCGGGATGTACACAGTGATCAACGTGTATTCAAAGTCATGTGGGATACTGTCGCGGTTCACCATGCCATCCAAAGGCAGTATGTACTCCGGCAAGACCGATGGAATCTGCTTTGCATTAGCCAGATCGTCACAGTGCTTGCTTCACTTTTTAGTGGTGTATCTAGACCGACGTCCAGTCGAGGAGGATGCTTGCAATCCGCTAGTCGACGATGCCTGTATTCCTATAGACATGACTTTCTCATCCATGAGATTGACGAGAATCTCCTCCACAGACTTCTCTAATGCGCTCTGTTCGCCTGACATTCACACTTGTAACTAATTAGATCGGGTAGGTGAATAGAAAAATGAGGTAATCAAACAGATGGTGAGGTGTAGAAAGCACAACACAATATGCACTCAATTCTCTGTTAGCTTGGATAATCACAAGTGGAAAAAAGTGGTCCTGGCGCAGCATCCGACGGGTTAAATAAGAAACGTCGTAACAGATTCCTCCAACGGGCAAGAATATGTTCATCAATGTGAATCCATCCATTGTGGCATGGTCCCAATGGTCCAGTGTGGTATTTCCATCAATAACTACATTTCTAGGCATTTCGGAGCGTCATTCTAACTGTCGGGGTGCCTCGAATAGTCATATAGCTTCGCCGTGGCGAAGCCCCATTCTGTGGGGTTCCACTATTCCGACAAGGTTCAAGTTCTGTATATTTGCCTCCTGCGAAGTCTTTTCTGGGACCTTCTGGAGTTTTTCTAACTTGGCTTTCTTCTTACTGAGCTTCCTTGCCTTCTTTCTTGTGATTTGAGTCTCTGGATTCCTTTTTCCATTCTTATTCTTATCTTCTTTTAGCATAGTAACTTCGCGTTGTTGATGTTCTTTCAAAGGGGTCAAAGGTTATATCTCTTCTTTTACTATTTCCAGGGTGGATACACTTCTTTCTTGCATGGACAGGGTCTTTAAGCCTTCCTGCATTCTTTTCGCCTTGACAACTAATTCAATTTCCCTCTATTGCTTCGACTTGTCCTCTTGTTTTTCTATTAGTCGTGTTATTTTTCTAGCTATGAAGTCCCTTAATTCTTGCTTTTTCTGTTCCGTGGCTTCCTTTTTTTCTTTTCTTCTGATCTGATCCTTCTCAATCCAAGTCTTTCCTAACAAAAATGGAAAAGGGGCGTTGTTCTCAACAAACTTAATAACTTCAAATTCCTCTTCAGTCGATGTTTCATGAGCAATCATAGGTATATTGGTAACTCTTCTGCATAGGGTTATCATCTTTCCTTTGAACAAGCCTATCCTCCCCAATGAAGGTATCATAGCAGGCTTTCCCAAAATTTCCCAAGTGCTTTCTGGCATAATATTCATTTGTGTTTCCTCATCCAAGACACAATCTATGTTGAAGTCTTCTATTCTTGTAACTATGCGTTGTTTTTCTTTTAAGATCTCTGGTAAACTGACATCTTTGTGATCATCCATTACTTCTTTTAGTTGTACTAACATAGTCTGAGCTTTCTTTGAGTCTTTCTCTTTATGATTCTCTACCATGCTTTTATTCTCTTGCTTCATATTCATTTGTTCAACTTTAGCAATCATCCTTGGGAAATCCTCAACCTGATGATCAATAGCTTTACAACAAAGACAAATAGGACCTATACCAGGGCATTCCTTAGCAAGATGTCTCTGTCTTCTGCAATTATAACACAATGTCAATCCTCTCTTTCTTTTAAATGATCCCCAACCTCTCCTATATTGCGCACTGGGATCACAGTGCTGGACCTGCAAAAAATTCTTTCTATGCGTAGGAATAACATATCTTTCTCTATTTCTATTAGATTTATTCAGATCAATCCTTTCTTCTAATCATGCCCTAGTTTTCAGACAAGGACAAAACCTATCAAAGATACCTAGATTCATATTTTTGAAGCAAAAATTTCCACTTATCTTACCTTTACCAGAGCACAAGCTTTAAGATCTTACCTCTCTTCTCCAGATAAGGCTTCTTTCTTAGCACAGATCTTCATAAGTTAAGTAGAATACTGTGCACTACAACAAAATATCTACGCACAGAGCTTTCTCTTTTATTAAGTTCCCAACAATCACAGTTTCAGGTTCCGACAACAGAACTATTTGTTGGCACAGGGGTAGACCCAGGGTTCAATGCTTCAACAGTGCACCAACAAAACCCTAACTACCGACCCTTTCGACAACACCTGCGAAAAAGATGCAGTCTCACCCGAGGTAGGAGAAGGGGGGGGTTATAAGACTCAGGTGTCTGTAACCAAGTTGGGACACAGATATGTGATTAAAACAATTAACAGAGCACTTTAAACAACTATATGCATTAGTTCTTGCACCTCATTCAAATCACAGATTAAACCCTAAATACAAATCAATGTAGTGACAGTAAAGATCCTTAGGCCCTGTAACTCATCACCCACAAGCCAACAAACAAAGTTAAAAAGAAAAACAATGCAATAGGTGGTAGGTCTACAAAACAAATATTATGATATGTGGCATGTTTTAATAGGGAAAAAATAGATGAAAAAAACATATAAATGAATCGTCCTCTCAACAATGCCCCCACCTCCATTGATGGAAAAGAAAAAGAAATCGAACTCTAAACCTCTTGCACAAAAAGGAAGAAGCTTCAACATTGAGAAGTCTCAATATTGAACCTCACAAGAGTTGGGATATCAATATATAACCACAGAACTTGAACTCGAAACCTCTTGCATAGAAAGAAAAAATCTCCCACACTCAGACACTTCAATGTGGTGGAAGGGGTCCCAAGATCAACCTTCACAGGTGTTGAAACATCAATGTATTCAAGACATTTGTTGCTACTGCTGCCCTTGTGAGGATTTAAGTGTGAGTTATGTTTGGTCTCAAGACGCTCTTCAACTCCTCAACGTAGATAAAATGGTCTTCGTCCTCGTCGAACACATAAATACTCATTCAACTCCTCCTCCTGCTCCTGCCCCATCATTCCCTCCATTGCCAGGGTTTCGTAGTTGAGAAATTTCTCTCCCATAGAGTTGTGTAGGGCCCAACTCCTCCTTCGTGACATATCTAATCCCTCCATCGTGCCCCCCTCCAAATCCTCCACCCTTTCCAATTCTGCCACCAATCCATCCATTGTGACCTCCTCCAAATCCTCCACCCTTTCCTATTCCGCCACCGATCCCTCCATTGTTACCTCCTCCAAATCCACCACCTTTCCCAAGTCTTCCCCTTCCACCTTTGCTACCCTCTCGAACTCCACCACCTTTGCCAATCCTGCCTCTAAATCCACCTCCTGTTCCAACACTCCACTAATTACTCCACCTTTGCCAATACCTCCACTGATTCCTCCAACTTTTCCAATCATGCCTCCAAATCCACCTCCTTCTCCAATAACTCCATCGATTCCTCCACCTTTTCCAATCACACCTCCTTTTCCAATTCCTTTACCCTTGCCAATTCCACCACCAAATCCTCCTACTATCCCACCACCATTGCCAAACCTTCCACCACCACGAAATCCATCACTAAAATTATCGATGTGCGC
>JZKD02S1872731.1:45745-59481 GCA_000966675.3 Picea glauca
TTTCTTTAATAAGTATTTTAATGATTTCCCAAATAGTCATTCCATTTCCAACATATGAAATTTTTTAGAGTAATCTATTTGATGACATATCTGCCAAAAATATAGTATATTATTTCAGATTGCTTACATCAAATTATCCAATAGAAAAAACAAGGCTAGGTAATTCATTTTTTAAATCACATTTTAGTTTATTTAAAGATATTTACAAAATTCTCAACAGACAATTATAGTTGATATTTTCGGGATCATAAAGGATCGCCAAGGTGTCTATACTTATCAGAATTTTTTGGTTCCTTGGCAGTGTCTGGGAGAATTTCAATTACCATTCCTAAAAGTATAAGTAATTTGCCAACAAATTTTGAAGGCAATCTAAGAAACAACCGAGCACTGGGACTTTGTCATAGTATTGACTTCAAGCTCAACTAATATATTTAATAGAAACCTTAGCCATATCAAAATAACACAAAATTATATTAATTGAATTCCCTGTGATAATCAGTTATAATTCCATCAAATTAATTGGTTTAATTTAGAAAAACAAATTGTAAAAAAAAATGGAAAAAACACTCAAATGAGGTCCTGATATTTACAAAAACCGAGCCGAATTTTGCATACAAAGACAAACCACAAAATAAAATGAATTTGCAATAATTGAGGAAAAAGGAAAACCTTCAGAAGCGATTTTTAATAAAACAATTATGATCTCAGACCTTAATTTACAAAACAAAGATGAAAAAATAAAACCCCTTACCTTTTCTTCTTGCTTGAACTCTCGAGCAGGTGAGTCGATGTAACCTAGAAGCTCCCACGTCTGTCTAGCAAAACTTTTCCTCTTACAATCCTACTGTATCAAAGTACTTTTAACCCTTTATGGAAACAATTGTTACCTTAAGAATTCAATATCTTTCGAAGTCCAAACATATGAAAATACCAAAACCCCAAATTCTTAACAACATTTTGGTCCATCTACGGTTTATACGTTAATTATAGGGTGACAGTTCCTTAAAATGATGACACTTGGGACTCTCCATTTTCCATATGTGAGCAAGAGAAAAAAATAACTAAGATGGTAGGAAATGTGGTAGGTAGTTCCATGCTCGCCACGTAAACTCGAAGCCACCCAAATTCTCATCACCCCATTAATAAACACAACTGTAACAAATATTCTTCCCTTCGCTACATTTAAAACCTTTTATTGGCCTGAACAAATGTGTTTGAATGAGAGATATAAATTTGTGAATTGTTAACAATACATGACATCACATTAGTAAAGATTGCAATATTTTTCTATATCGAAGCAGAAGAAGAAAATTTTCAAAGGTTGCACAGAGAGATGGAAAGAATGCAATATTTTGCTATATCAAAGCAGAAGATAAAAATTTTCATGGTTTGCACAGAGATATGGCATTGACAGGACCAGGATCCATTTCTTCCTCCAATGATATTTTAGGCGAGCCCAACAAAACCAGTACCATATGATATTTCGAGGAAGCCCAAAAAAACCTGTACCAGTATGTAGAAACCAGAACATGACTCATTCATGGATTCACACCCATCAAAAAAATTCATCAGCATCTATGCACATATTAATTCACATACCCATTGTTTATTTCCTTGAGCAATGACAATATTACATTAAAAGGCGTGTATTAATTCGCATGTACCCATTGTTGATTTCCTGGAGCGAGAGCAATATCACATTAAAAAGATATTAAGCTGCAAATATTACCTCTCATGGAATCCTCATTGAGTATGGAATGTAGTGCAAATCATGTTTCTGGATGGTCAATGTCTTCGGGGAGAAAGAAACTCTCACTTCACTGAGTATTTTGTTGGTCAATAATTGTAGCTCAGGAGATTCCAATTGCATATTCAATGTTACGAAAATAGAAGATAGATATGAAACTCATGGATGCAATTTCTCAAATAGGTACTCAGTGGTCAGAAAATCCTAAGCAGGACATTCCTTTCTGTTAATTTCCCTGCTCCCTAGCTTTGGTCTTAGTATGGGATTTTATTTAGACGTGAGAGTAGTTGATTTGTACAAAACAAAGCACTTTTTTCAGGTAGAAGACTCAAGTTTTCACAGACAGAATCGACCGAACAGAAAAGGTCAAACGCCAAGAGAAAAGAGGCCAAGCCACAAAGCACAAAAATCTGTGCTTGATCAGGGGATCAAATTTTGCTCAATTTTCAAAGTGCTCAAAATGCGACGAAAATAGTGCCATTGCGTCCGTCTCGTCTTCCTGATTCCAGCGGTATAATTACTTTCGCAAATGGATTCCGTATGAAGGAGTTATCGCGATCTGTCCGCCAAGCCAAACAGGGAAAATTTTGGATGCTGACTGTACCTATCCGTACAGTCCGTACGGTGATGTGGCAGGGCCGTACCATCATGATGACATGGCAGTTGGATGATGTGGCACAATTTCATTGGTCGGTTGTTGGCGAATACGGTGTTGACACGTGTCGTGTTGGCAACGAATGATATGAGGTCACGTGGCCCAATGCTTGGGTGCCACGTGTCCCTCATTGGTTGGTTTATATTTGTTGAGTAAAAACTAATGGAGGCCGCGGGGTTCGACCCCCAGACCTCCCACAGCATAAGCCTTTACAATACTCCATTAACCATTAAGTCACCCGATGTTCCTTGTTAGCTATACCTTCAAACATGTATTTATGTTTATACATTGTATTATTTGGAAAGGGGGGCGGGCCAGGGCTAAGCCCCGACCCGTGGACGTATTACAACACATATGACCCACATATATTGGCACACATGTTTGACACACGCGCATTCGTTTATATATTATATTGTATTGCAATACATTGCAATTGCAATGTATTTGTTATATATGTTAAAGTGTATGCGCGGGAATGGAAACCACGACCCGTGGTTCATAGATGTAACCCGTGGGTTTTGTGCACGAGAATTGCATGGTTTCGGGAGTTATATGGTTTACCAAAGGTTATAACGAGTTAATAACCACTTTGCCAAGTCGATGGTCGCATGAGTCATATGCCCGAGTGCCGAGGCGGTTAGGGGCTGGAGGCGCCTTAACCGTCCTACGGTTTGTACCAGTGCACGGTTGCGTACGGGACTGGGTTCTTTACGCTTAAATGAGCGTGTGAGCCAGGTTTGGAGAACAAGGGTGCGAATTGTAGAACCAGAGACAGCAAGTTGGAGAAGGAGACTTCAAGGAGGCATATCTTTCTCATTTTTCGACCGTTTCAGGTGCCGAAAGAGCCCAGACAGGGGTTTTGGGACGCTGGGAAGCCATTGGAGCAATCGGTTTGTCAGGTTGAGCATTGTAAGACATGTTTTTGAGCACTTTTGATCAATTAATAATAATAAACCATTGGAAGTTGGACCAGGAGATGTAGCCCATAAGAGGGGTGAACTCCTTTATCAAATTGCTGTGTTTATGTGCTTATGTTCAATCTTTATGCTGTTGTCTATGTATATTTTGCATAAGTAATCCTTAATTTATGTGTTGCAAATTGATCCTGTTGCTTTAAACACATAACATTTCACTTGCAATAATTATTCAAGTTTTTCAAGTCTTCTTCAATTTTTAGATCAGTGCCCTAGAGTGTGGATTGGAGGGAGTGGGGATCAAACAAGAGCAGACAAGATAAAGCAGACAATAGAGTATTGGAGGGAGTGGGGATCGAACACAAGCAGGTGAGATGAAGCGACATGTTTGCTAGTTGGTGGCGGTGAGGCGATGGAGGTGTGAGGTGACAGCACATGACAGACCACTGGAGGTGAAAACAAATTAAATAGTTCAAATTGGTTGTTGGAAGTTTCGAAGGGATGGTTTTAGAAAACCTATCAACCAGTTGACAGGCTTTCTACAAAACCTAACCCTAATATATGCCTTCGGCATAACAATCCCATTGTATCAAAGTACTTTTAACCCTTTTAGGAAACAATTGTTACCTTAAGAATTCAATATCTTTCGAAGTCCAAACATATGAAAATACCAAAATCCCAATTGCTTAACAGTATCTTGGTCATCTACGGTTTACATGTAAATTATAAGGTGACAATTCCTTAAAATCATGACACTTGGGACTCTCCATTTTCCATATGCGAGCAAGAGAAAAAATAACTAAGATGGTAGGAAATGTGGTAGGCGGTTCCATGGTCGCCACGTAAACTCAAAGCCACCCAAACTCTCGTCACCCCATTAATAAATGCAACCATAACAAATATGTTTCCCTTCGATGCATTTAAAACCTTTTATTGGCCTGAACAAATGTATTTGAATGTGAGATATAAATTTGTGAATTGTTAACAGTACATGACATCACATCGGTAAAGATTGCAATATTTTGTTATATCGAAGCAGAGGAATAAAATTTTTAGAGGTTGCATAGAGAGATGGCAAGATTGCAATATTTTTCTATATCGAAGAAGAAGAAGAAAATTTTCAGAGTATGGCAGTGGCAAGACCAAGATCCATGTCTTCCTCTAATGATATTTCGGGCGAGCCAAGAAAAACCAGTACTAGATGATATTTCGGGGAAGCTCAACAAAACCAGCACCAGTCTGCTAGAAACCAGAACATGACTCATTTAGGACTTCACACCCAGCAAAAAAATTCATCATCATCTATCCATGTATTAATTCACATACCCATTGTTGATTTCCTTGAGCGACGACAATATCACATTAAAAGGCACGTATTAATTTGCATACCCATTGTTGATTTCCTAGAGCAAGTGAAATATCACATTAAAAGGATATTAAGTAGCAAATATTACCTCTCATGGAATCCTCATTGAGTATGGAATGCAGTGAAAATCGCATTTCTGGACGGTTGATGTCTTCGGGGAGAAAGACACTCTCACTTCACTGAGTATTTTGTTGGTTAATAACTGTAGCTCAACAAATTCCAATTTCATATTCAATGTTACGAAAATAGAATATATATATAAACTCATGGTTGCAATTTCTCGAATAGGTACTCAGTGGTCAAAAAAGCTTGAGCAGGACATTCCTGCATGTTAATTTCCCTGCTCCCTAGCTTTGGTCTTAGTATGGGATTTTATTTAGATGTGAGAGTATTTGATTTGCAAGAAACAGAGCACTTTTTTCAGGCATAAGACTCGAGTTTTCATAGACAGAATCGACCGAACAAAAAAGGTCAAACGCCAAGAGAAAAGAGGCCAAGCCATGAAGCAAAGAAATTTGTTCCCTAGAGCATGTATTGGAGGGAGTGGGGATCGAACACGAGCAAGAAAGATGAAGTAGGAAATGGAGGATTGGAGGGAGTGGGGATCGAACATGAGCAAGCGAGATAAAGCGACATGTTGGCTAGTTGGTAGCGGTGAGGTGGTGGAGGTGTGAGGTGACAACACGTGACAGACCACTGGAGGTGAAAATGAATTAAATAGTTCGAATTGATTGCTGGCAGTTTCGAAGGGATGGTTTTATAAAACCTGTCAACTGATTGACAAGTTTTCTACAAAACTTAATCCTAATATATGCCTTTAGCATAATTAATTAAATAACTGCATCACATTAAAGTAATTTTTTATCTTTTTTAAATAAGCACTCTTCATGAATTTTTCCCATAGCATTGGGACTGAACCTCACCCTAAAACTTGGAACTCATCACTTTACATTTTGGAAAAAATTTGTGATTAGTTCTTAACATTTTCCAAATGATTAAGAGATAGTGGTTAATTTAGAGTCTCACATTACTTGATTTATGAAGAGTGCTTTAGATTAGCCAAATGATTGACGTATAGGGGTTAATTAGATTTTCACATCACATCATTCAAGCTAAGTAAATATCATATTCATTTTATTTTTAAATATCATATTATCGTGAGGGCTATGAATTTTCAAGTGACAYAAAGATTTGTTCAAAAATTTGCACATTTATAAAGTTTGGAATGGGAATATGTCATTTTAATGTTTCGAATAGTTGTTAAATTTTTTTATTCATAATATTCTTATGGAGGATGTTTAACACTCACTATCATATTACTACTTACTTTGTAGTATATCAAACTTAATCATTTTGACAACATTATTAGTTTAGAATATTTTTTAGAAATAAGTTCAGAACAATTTATCATATTTTATAATTTATTTAAGTTTTATTTATCAATATGATAGAATGACACGGTTTACATATATTTATATTTTATAATTTAAATCTTCCCAAATTGGTTGACATCAAATTACACTTGATTTAAGACTATATAATTATATTAAACTCTATTATAGTTGTCATCATACACGTGTTGATACACTAACGACGTGTCGATACACTAACAATTGAATGGCTTAAAAAACATACATGTGTGCTAACAATTGAGTCAAAATGTGTTGATATTCTAAAAATTGGATTGCTTAAAGGTGTCAAGCTCTCATTAATGTTGCATTTCCTTTTATCAGATGGGCACATAAGAATCCAGATTACACTATAGCCTTGGAGAACATTGAAATAATTTAGAAATGTTTTGATGATGGAGAATATGTGGACCATTATTTGGGATTTGGGTAAAAAGGCCTGGTGAATGTATTTTGATCGGGGGTTGTGGGGGTGTTTACGATAAATAATTATGTAGTCGGGAAAGAAAACAAGGGAGAAGCTCAAACACCGATCTCCACTATTGTATATTCACTTAGTGATAAGTCGACTAATAAATAACTAAATACTTTTTTTTAGAAATGAACAGGTGAATACTTAGCCACACAGAGAGAAAATATAGATGGAGATTGAGTTCATGCAAATTCACTGCTAGGTAATGTAGAGCTAGAAGAGATAAGGCTAGAGATTTTTACATTATTGACTTAATTCCACTAAGTAAGAGAAATAGATGTAATTGAATTCATGTAGATGACTTTTTTGGGTCTTCTAATGATTTGTAAACTATCATGGATATTCCACTGAAACAGTTTGTCACAATAGATCTAATAAAATACTGAAATCTTTACTATTAAGATTATTTTTTCCTTTAGATCTCATAATATTTAGTTATTGATATTCTTCTTATGCATGAAATAGATAAAATACTAAAAATAGAGAACAATAAAATACAATAATACCATCCACAAATAACATAAGATATGACCTAGGAAACCCAAAACGGGAGAAAACCAAGCTAGAAGGTGAGGTTTGTCTACTCTCTTTTCTCTGGTATGGAAGTAAGGCAAGTACAAAGAAAAATACACTCTTTGTGGAGTTTCCCTTGACACTGTGGCCTATAAGGATGATACATAATCTCTCCTCCTATGTTATGCTCACATAATACCATTCTTAGATGTTTCTCTAAGCTATGGAACAAGATACAATGCAAAAGAATGGAACCCCTTCTCCTCCTAGTGGCCCGATATTTAACATAGCTTGATAGCCATCTAGGGGTAGGTGTTTGACTTCCTCAACCCTTAATTGTGATAAGGTTTTGGACCTTCTAGAATCTTATTGAAATTACATATGTGTCTAGCCCCACATGTGTGAGTAATGGGGGTTGACGTGGCATCCTCTCATACCATGGTGGTCAACATGGTAGGTCAACTTGCGAGAGGCATAAATTTTTCATATGAGCTCCAATTGAAAATATTTTTGCACTTTTGGAAAGATCTCGATGTGTATAATAGCATAATGGAGTCTGATATATGCTGGGAAATTTTTAACCCCAGAAATTCAATTTTGATGCCTCAAAATAGCCCGAGAAGGTTCCAGACCCCAATTTTCCAAACTAGGACTTGCCACTAAAATGACCCTCCAAGTTGATTCCTCCAGTTTTTCCCACTCTGAAAGGATCAAGATATATGACAAACAATATAATGATCCAATCTAGATCATCTAAGAAGGAATTGGAAACATGGCTACCTCTATTGTGGAGACATACAATCAATAAATCTTAGAACGTGCTTGGGGCAAGGACATAAGAAAGGGATTTTCAGAGCCTTCTCAATTCAGGGATCACCTTCAGAGTCAAATCGATATAAAATCATCCAGTTGTTTAAAATTCAGCTCGAAAACTAACTTGTTATATTATTTTTCCATTTCATTTAGTTTGTAGGATGGACCAATTGGGAATGATCTAAAATACACATATCGTTCATAAATTCAATAAGAGCAGAGTTTTCAATTGTTTGTTTCTACGAAGTGTTGTACTGAATCTTGATGCTTTACCAGATAATGTTGATATGATTTCTACTCCGAGGTTGGATTTGTATCAACCCAATCCAAGATGACCAACTAAACTATCAAGAAATGTTTGACTTGAGTACAAGTGCTTTAGGAACACCAATACTTGGAAGGAGTAGTGGGACTCTCCCCATCGTTGAATCGACTCAACCAAATCGATCTCCAATGAAGGAATTGTGGGGGTCTAGTTAAATGAATAATAATTCTTGTAGGTCCTGGGCCGATTGCTCACAAGATATGTTAGTTCCTGAATGGGTACGACAGTCCACGCACAACACCTGTCCAACAATTTTTTTGATGCCTTGGTTCTCTATCTTTCCCGTCGAAAAACAATATGTTTAAAATTTTGTCCTTCAACAATAAAGTTTTAATAAAAAATTTAGTTTTAATAGTTAGGTTTTGATTAAAAAATTACTTTTCAATAATGAAGGTGTGTTAAAAATTTTAACCTTCAAATTTACATACTCTTCAAAAGATAAAGAAAAAACACAAAATAGTGTGCTCAACATAAAATTGACAACAAATAAGTGTGGGTGTGGGTGTGTGTGTGTGTGTGTCACACACACACACACAATCCATTTTAACTTTGGATTAAGCCAACAACATAGAAAAATAATTGAACTTATTCAAAAATCTTAATATGTACAAAGCAAATAAATACTACTACTCTAAAATCTACTCTTTGTAAATAAATATTCCTAAGCTATTTTAGGGAAAATTTGATATCCATCCAGTTAAATTCCTAAGAAAAAACATAAAATCCATTTGTTAGCAATACATCCAACCTAATTATACAAAGAAAATATTTTACATTGTGCTAATATTACAGATAGCAAAAAACATTACAATTTGTTAACATTCACAACATTAATTCATAGATCCTTCGATTTTTATACCTAAATGATGCATCAAAGTCACACGAAAACATTTTAAATCACAAATATTCAAACTCATCAAAACATATATGAAGGGGATCTTCTCACTTAGAACTTGAAATCACAAATATTAAATCTCAAAGGAACTCTTAGAGACTCCTCTCTTTTGTGGTTGGTACATTTAACTTTTCCGCTGCAAGATTATTTCTATGAAATAAACAACTTTTTTTAGGGATAATTTATGAAATAAACATTTTTTTTTTTAATGTAGAAACCATAATCTATGAAATAAATATTTTTCTTTAATATAGAAATTGTCACGCCCCCAAAAGTCATGCCCAAGTCCAACCTTGGTATCTTGTTGGCGTGCGACACCAAGGTGGTTCTCCCTTGGCAGCTTGACTCAAACAAGGATACTTCACCTGGACCACGCCTCTTCACCTAGAGCATACCCATATTTCGTTATAGGCTATGGGCGAGTCACATCCTTACTCTATGTAACTCACTTGTATACTTAGACAATTGTTAACTTAGTTTGAAATTTAGTCAATTCGACATACAACAAAAAACATGCAGAACACAAGAGACATATATAAAGTGCAGGCGACATGAACCATGCCTAATACCCAACTTCGTTTATTTATACAAAGAGAAAGATTTACAAGAGGGCGCTATTGTTCCAGTTACAAAAATGGGCAAAGCCTCATGACCCATCCATTTATCAAGGATAACCCACGGAATGATTCATTTGTTTATCAAGGTCCCCGACACAGTTGGCTAGGAATCTGAGATGTTGTTCCAGAACTCTAGCTTTCCAAAATGGAGTCTTGCATTCTTCCTTCTTCAAAATTGTCAAAACATTGCGGGYAMTTTKCCCGCATGTTTTCTTCATGCTCCCATGTAGCATCTCCAGGACCGTATCAAKTCYATTGAACCTTTACCARCCCTATGGTTTTGTTCCTGAGCACCTTGAATTTTCGGTCRAGGATRCATACAAGTTCCACCTGGAARTCCCCTTYRTGCTCCACGTGGAYCRCATWCCAATCAATTATGTGGTTAGGATTAGGTACACACTTCTTTAATAAGRATACATGAAATAYATTATGCACTCTTATGGATGCAGRCAATGCTAGCATGTATGAAACTRGCCCTATCTTTTCTAATATTTCAAAWGGTCCACRATATTTCGCTGCCAACTTCGGGAAAMTTCCTAATCTTATCRAACTTCTCTTTGCCTTTACTTTTAAGAACACATGTTCTCCCACTTTAAAATCTCTAAAAACTMTATTCTTATCTGCATAAATTTTCTTCCTATCCTAGACAACCTTTAAATTYGGTTTTATCCTTATCATTTKCTCTTCCATTTCTTTTAAAAATTMTGGCCCAACAACTGCTCTGTCTGCYGGATTATCSCAACTCACTRGTGYGTTACATTTTCTGCCATACAATGCTTCAAACAGACTCATCTTCAATGAGGCTTGATACCCATTATTGTAGGTAAATTGAACTAAATGAATATAATCTTCCCACTTTGATGGTTGATCCATCACATAAATTCTAAGAATGTCCTCAATTATCCTGTTAGTCCTTTATGTTTGCCCATATGACTCTGGATGATATACTGTACTAAGATTTAAATTTTTTCTAAAGCCTTTGAACAAACCTTTCCAAAAATTAGATGTGAACTTTGCATATCTATATGAAACTATTGCTTTAGGCACTCCATGTAGCCTAGCAACTTCCTTCATGTATATATCTGCAATATTTGTTTCCTTGTGTGTAGTCTTTACTGGAATAAAATGTGTTGCTTTAGTCAATTTTTCCACCACCACCATGATGGAATCATGTTGCTTCACTGTTCTGGGAAACTTACTAATAAAATCAACTGTAACTACTTCCCACTCCATTCTAGAATGGGAAATGCATGTAGAAAACCTGTTGGATGTCTATGTTATGTCTTTACCTTTTGGCATTCTGAATTTGTTGTTGCAACAATATTTTCTTTCAGATCTGTCCTGTACATACGAATGGATTCTATATGCACTTCATGATCTATCATGTTGAGTGTATTGGCCACTTGATTTTCCTTTCCCTTTATGTGCTTAATTTCGAAGTCATATTCACTCATAAATTCTTGCCATCTAGTTTGTCTGACATTTAGTGTTGGCTGCCCAAAAAAATGTTTCAGACCATAGTGGTCTGTTCTTGGCTCGAACTTCTTACCCATAAGGTAATGCCTCCACATTTTCAATGCATGTACAATCACTACTAATTCCAAGTCATGTGTAGCATAATTCCTCTCATTCTCTTTTAATTTTTTGGACTCATAACATACCACATGGTCCCTTTGATTGAGAACTCCACCAAGTCCTTCCTTGCATGCATCAGTGCACACAAACAAATATTCACTTGGATCGACAATATTCAATTTTGGTGCACTTGTCAATATTTCCTTTAACTATCGAAAACTCTCTTCACACTTGGAATTCCATTCAAATTTCACTCCCTTCTTTTTCAAAGAAGTGATTGGACTTGCAATCCTTGAGAACCCTTTTATGAATCTTTGGTAATAACTGAAAAAGACCCATGAATGATTTGACCTTTGTCACATTCTTTGGCATTGGCCATCCTCTAACGACCTCTATATTCTCAGGATCAACTTCTATCCCTGCTATTGAAATTATATTCCCCAAGTAGTGAATCTTCTTTTGGTAAAATATGCACTTACTTCACTTAGCATACAATTTATGCTCTCTTAAAACTTGCAACACCATTATTAAAAGTTTCTCATGTTATTCTTTTGATTTAGAATAGACGAGGATATCATCTAAGAACAAAATCACAAACTTGTCCAGGTACTCCCCGAACACTCCATTCATCATGCACATAAAAACTGCTAGGGCATTTGATAGCCCAAATGGCACTACCATGAATTAATAATGCCCATATCTTGTTCTGAATGTTGTCTTGTTGATGTCTTCTTCCTTTATTCTTACTTGATGATAGCCTAATCTCAAGTCAATCTTAAAAAATATTCTTGCACCTTTCAGTTGGTTAAACAAATCATCAATTCTTGTCAAAGGATACTTATTCTTTATGGTAACCTTATTAAGCTACCTAAAATCAATACACAACCTTAAGGTTCCATCCTTCTTCTTCACAAAACGAACTGGGGCTCCCCAAGGTGACATACTTGGGCGTATATACCCCTTCTTAAAAAGTTCTTCAAGATGCATCTGAAACTCTTTAGTTCTGGTGTACCCATTCTATAAGGTGTCTTAGACACTGGGGTAGATCCTGAAACCAAATCAATAGAGAAATCAATGTCTCTTTTTGGTGGCAGTCCCAGAATTTCTCTAAAAACATATTCAAAATCCCTCAAAACTGGATGGTCTTCAATGCTTGCCACTTTGTCTTTGGCTTCCTCTTCCATATGGGCTGCACCCATCTGACATCCTTTCCTGGAGCTCTTCTTCAAATGCATAGTTGAAATATTTCTAATAGCTACAACTCTTTGAATTCCTTGAATATTGCCTTGTTTCCCTTCCTCATCAAGACATGTCATTGTCTTGTTTTAACAATCTAGGACATCATGATGTTTCTCCAACTAATCCATACCAATTATACAATCATATGAACCCAATGGTATGATGTTTACATCCACCTTTGTATTGAGTCCATTCATGTCTATAAGACAATCTTTAACCAACTCATTGATTTTCCTCTTAGCTCTCGTGGGTAGCTGAACTAACCAAGATTCATTATGCTTACTTCTTTGCAAGTGAAATATTTCAACAATTTTAGCATTTATGTAACTATGTCTAGCTCTTGAATCAATTAAAATTGCCATGGGATCATTATTGATCTTACCTTCCACTTCAATCATGGGGAATTGATACTCTGCCTGCTTGTTGTCCAAGGCTGCATAACTCCTTGGCTTGCTTTCTCACATGTATTCCATTGTTTTACCCTCTTGAATGTTGTGGACAGTCCCCATTCTTTTTCCTTTGTGAGGGAAATCCTTATGTAGATGATTTCCCCCACATCCCCAACATTGCACCGGCTGCTGCCTTGGCCTTTTTCCAAATGAATCTGTAGTCTTCTCTTCTTTTTCGGTGACTTGACCGTGCTGATTCACTAGGAAATTATTCCCGAAAAAGGTTGGCTTACAATCCTTCTTCCTCTGATCCTTCTTATCCTTCATCTTGTCATTCCAATATTTTGGGAAAAATGGTCTTCCTTTGCTCTGTTCATACAGACGTCTTGCTCTCCTTATGGTTTCCTCCAAGGTTTTGGGGTTGTCATATTGAATCTTATCACTATAGAAAGAGGGTAACCCACTTAGAAATATTTGGATTTTGACTTTCTCATCCTTGATGAGGTGAACATACTTCAACAATTCAAAGAACCACTTCTTGTATTCCTCCATTTTCATGGTTCCCAACTTGAGTTCAAAGAACTCTTTCATCTTTCTTTCATAGTAATGCTCAGACAAATATTTGTCTTGGAAATATGCTTTGAACTTCGTCCATGGGATTCTTTTCTCATCAAGGTTCTTGGATTGCTTAAGTTGATCCCGCCACATGGTTGTTGTTAGATCCTAGGCCTACACCTCTCCCTTCTACTCATGAAACCAACCTATTCATCTATCAACCTAGCTCTTAGTTAGCCTTTCTTCTTCATT
>JZKD02S1872731.1:67918-83518 GCA_000966675.3 Picea glauca
ACAACTCGTTCTCTTGCAAAAGCAAGATCATCCTCTCCTTCCAAGCACCAAAATTTGCTGCCCCATCAAGTCTATCTTCAACCCTCAAACCAGTAGCCATGACCCTCTTTCTGCTAAAAATCACAAATTCAAAAATCTGCCCTGTGAAGTGACTGATGTCCCTACTTTATGTCTGCTGAAATTTCTGCCTCTCTTCAACTCAGCTCTGATACCATGTTAGAATTTTTCAGACCCCAACCCAGTTTCAGTCTCGCTGATTTTTCAACCAAAGTTAAATGCCAAAACTCCAGTTTTAGCACTATTTACAACACCGTTTCAGCATATGTCTCAGCACTGTTTCAACATATGGCTCAGCACTGTTTCAACATATGTCACAGCGGTGTTTAAGCATATGTTACAGCATTATTTCAGCATATGTCACAGTGGTGTTTCAACATATGTTACAACACTGTTTCAGCATATGTCTCAGCACTGTTTCAACATATGTCATAGCGGTGTTTCAGCATATGTTACAACACTGTTTTAGCATATGTCACAGCGATGTTTCAGCATATGTTTAAGCACTGTTTCAACATATGTCACAGTAGTGTTTCAGCATATAAAAACTTAACAGAAAATAAACTTCAGAACTGAAACATGAGGATTCTGAACATCGTTTTCAATGCAGAAATAAAATATCAGCAGTATGCAAAACTCAGAAAATATAGACACAAATAATTTCGGTCTAACTTCAACCCAAGAAAAACCCACAAGGGGAAAACCAGTGAGAGAGGGCTTTGTATTATTTATGAGCTTCTGAGAAATTCTTTTACAGCATATTCATCTTCAGAAATTTACACAAACTTATCTAGACATTCTTGTAGCTTTGCTCCTCGATTTCTGAACCAGAAATCCATACAACTGTACAGTTGTCCCAAAATTTGTACTGTCTCAAAATTTGTACTGTCTCAAAATTTGTGCCAAAACTCTGCTAAGACTCAATTTCTGTGCCAATAAAATGCTATACAACAGCCTTGGAATGCATGCCAATACTCTCAGAAATTGCAGTTGCTGTCTGTTTTCTTCATCTCGACCTCTCTCTTGCTCTCTCTTGTTCTCTCAATAAGAATTCTTCAACTACCCAAGAATGGGTGCGCCCTCTTGCCCAAGTTGTCCTCATGAGGGAAGGTGAGGGGTTTTCTAATCTAACGGTTGAGATTAGATTAGATGAGTGGCTGAGATTTGGTGTCTCTTCACTCACCCTCACTTTAGTCATAAAGTCACCTTTTAATTTGCATCTCACAAATTAAATGACTAGGACCCACATTCGGCACTTTCTCCCCCTTAGGTGCCTAGGGAAGAGAAACACTTGCCTTGGTACTTTATTTTAATTAAAAATTTAACATAAATGTTCTCGAAAAATCCCATTAGGGTCGAACCCTTTTAGCCTTTCAGCATACGTTAGGTTCAATTTCTTGAAATGGCTGGCAAAATCGTCAATCTTGTTGATGTTTCTGCACACGAAGTCTACGACTTTCCAGGGCAGAGGAATGAACTGTTTTTTTTTCTTGTCATGGAAAAAATGCAACAAGTGGTTGTATTTCCTTGCTATTTCTACAACAAACATCTTGTCCGTGATGTGGCATGGAAGGAAATCAGGATTTTCCTTAGAGCCAAAGACCATTAGTACACTGTGATTTTCCTTTTCTTCAAGTGTGCCCTTCATGTTCAAAAACTTGGTTGCCTGGACAGACATCCGCGGAGCATCCTTCCCTAACAATAAATCTTTGAAAACTGAGACAAAGCCATTAAAAAATTCATAAAAACAATGGGAGGCCTTGTGCCTCCACAGGGCTCGGTACCAGAATGTTACTGGGTCGAATCCACAGTTTATTTTGTTGGAAAGAGAAAGTTTTGGAAATGGACAACAATGTACTATTGCGAAAATCAAGTAGGATGACATATAAAATTTATTCGATTCTTTGAATCGTGACAACTGGAAACAGATCTCAATAGAAATTGGCTTTCCCCAATAAAAAATGAATTGTTCCTTGACTGTGAAGTACAACTATAGATAATTATATGGGAAATGTTTGTCATTGATGCCTGTCCCATTATTCTTGTAAACAACCAAGCAATTTCCCAGAATGGATTTCTAAAGGAACTTACCCACAACTTTGTGATATCTTTCGGAACTATTGTCGGGTCTTCGAGGAACTCAGCTAAGATGTCCAAACCATTATCATGTTTTTCTAGGAACTGCTTGCAGTCTTTTCCTCTGAAGGTCAATGTTGGCTACGACAATTTTAACATCTTGCGAAAGACTTGAGGTGACAAAGAAACAAAAGAATGGTCGTGCAATGGAATAATTCTTTGGCTTGGAATATATTTTTTGATGCACCAAGAGACCACCTCCTTATAGTCAAAAACCTCAGGGACGCAGCCTGCACGAGTGATTCCAGAGGTCCAAATCACTTCGTTCTGGGTGGAATGGGATGAATAGTAAAAGTATGCCCTGGACCACTGGAAGTTTTGGTCCTGATGTCCGAAGATATTTACTGTACCTCCACAAAATTGTTGTCCACCTGCTGCCATAAGTCTAAAAGAACGTTTGTTTGCTCCAAACGATGAATGAAATGAAATGTTGGAAGGGATAACATAACCCTGCGCAAATCTTGGTCCAATGCGTGTGAATGGGAGATCTCCTCGAGACTTTCATTCATTAATGACAATTTGGATGGTTGTTGCATGATGTGTTGTTAACATTAAACACTAGTAATTGCATACATAGAAATGTGAACATGGCAGATACGACAATGAGCAATTAAGCATTGTAGATTTCTTGAGCGGGCCAACATGACGACGCGTAATCGAGATGAAAAATCGAAAGGGACAATATAACTCTCCACAGATCTTGGTTTAATGTGTAATAATGGGATATCTCCTCGACCGTTTCACTCATTAATGACAATGTTCACGGTTCATGCATGGTCAGTTGTTACCATGAAAGGTTTCTAATTGCATAGTAAGAAAGTACGGAGGTCGCGGGTACGGGAAAAAGCAACTTCAAACTAGGGTTACAAGGTACAATCATTGGAGGTGAGGGCATGAGGGTCAAATTGTATGTCTTGAAACTTTTTGAGTGCAATACGCATAACACCGAAGAGGGTATGATAGGACAATCGAGAGGGCAATTTGTATATTACTATTAAGAGAATAACTAATGTATATCGGGAAGGACAAGAAGTTAGTGGAGATGGAAGGCAGCGATAGATACTTTGAAACATTTATGAGCCATGGTAGAGTGAAGCTTGCATGTCCGAGGAGTCTGCAGTGGAATTGTAGATCACGAAAGTTTTGAGTGCACGATGTTTAACAAGGAACAAGAAGCAGCAGAGTTCGAAAGCGCCAACCCGGCAACCGCGGCCATAAAATTGGCTAAGTATGGAAAGGAACAGCAGTCGGTCGGATTCGTCATGTGAGGATATAGATGGAGATGAAGATATGTTAGCCAGCGAACGCTGGAACCCACGATCATAGAAAAGCAACTAAGTATATAACCACAAAGCGATAATACATGGGAAGAAGAAAAGGGAAAAAGGACTAAGGAGTCCGCGGTGGAATTGTAAATCATGGAAATTTTGAGTGCAATATGTATATCATAGAACAAGAAGAAGTAAAGTTTGAATGCGCCAACTCGAAACAGTGACTAACATGTCTCAGAACTTTTTGAGTACAATACGCGTAACACCGAAGAGGGTATGATAAGACAGTCCAGAGGGGAATTTGTATATCATAGTAAGAGCATAACTAATGTATATCAGGAAGGACAGAAAGTTAGTGGGGATGGAAGGCAGTGACAGATACTTTGAAACATTTCTGAGCCGTGGTAGAGTGAAGCGTGCAAGTTCGAGGTGGAATTGTAGATCACGAAAATTTTGAGTGTGCGATGTATAGCAGGGTACAAGAAGCAACAGAGTTCGAAAGTGCCAACCCGACAACCGTGGCCATAAAATTGGCTAAGTATGGAAAGGAACAACGGTAGTTCGGATTCATCATGTGAGGATATAGATGGAGATGAAGATATGTCAGCCAACGAATGCTAGAACCCACGATCATAGAAAAGCGACCAAGTATATAACCACAAAATGATAATACATGAGAAGAAGAAAAGGGAAAAAGGACCAAGGATTCTGCGGTGGAATTGTAAATCACGAAAATTTTGAGTGAAATATGTATATCACGGAACAAGAAGCAGCAAATTTTGAATGCGCCAACCCGAAACAATGACTAACAATTGGAGATTTTGTGAAACCGTCAACATGAGGATCCAAAATAGGCTGACAAGGTCTCCCCAGAAGACATGAGGCCCGACAGTCAAATTGTATCATTCAGAACATTTGAATGCATAATCTGTAACACGGAAGAGGGGACAATGTCGGAACCTGGTAGTCAATTTGTATATTGCGGAGGGTCGTATGCCAACTGTTTCGTATCAGTGTGTGCAGTTGTGACTAGTAAGAGCATAACCAATATATATTAGGAAGGACAAGAAGTTAGTGGGGATGGAAGGCAGTGACAGATAGTTTGAAACATTTGAGAACCATGGTAGAGTGTAGCCTGCGATTTCGAGGAGTCTGCAGTGGAATTGTAGATCACGGAAGTTTTGAGTGCAAGATGTACATCACGGAACAAGAAGCAACAGAGTTCCAAACCGCCAACTCGACAACCGCAACCATAAAATTGGCTAAGTATGGAAAGCAACAGCGGTCGGTCAGATTCGTCATGTGATTATATAGATGGAGATAAAGATATGTCAGCCCGCCAACGATGGAACCGACGACCATAGAAAGGGGACTAAGTATATAACTAGAAATCCATAATACATGGGAAGAAGAAAAGGGAAAAAGGACTAAGGAGTCCATGATGGAATTGTAGATCACGAAAATTTTGAGTACAAGATGTGAACCCAGTAGTCAAATTCTATATTGCGGAGGGCCCAATGCCAACTATTTTGTACCATTGTGTTCAGTTGTCACTAGTAAGAGTACAACCAATGTATATTAGGAATGACAGGAAGTTGGTGGGGATGGAAGGAAGCGACAAATACTTTGAAACATTTGTGAACTGTGGTAAAATGAAGCTTGCGAGTTCGACGAGTCCGCGGTGGAATTGTAGATGACAAATTTTTTGATTTGAAGATGTATATCATGAAACAACAAGCATCAGAGTTCGAAAGCGCCAATGGGGCAAGCGCGGCCATAAAATTGGCTACGTATGGAAAGGAACAATGGTTGGTCGGATTCCTCATGTGAGGATATAGATGGAAATGAAGATATGTCAGCTCGCCAACGGTGGAACCCGCGATCATAGAAAAGTGATTAAGTATATAACCAGAAGGCGATAAAACACGGGAAGAAGAAAAGAGAAAAAGGGCTGAGTGCGCAGTGGAATTGTCGAGAACGAAAATTTCAAGTTGAAGATGTATATCACAGAACAAGAAATAGCAGAGATCGAAAGCACCAACCTGAAATAGTACCATTTTGTGAACCCAACAACAAGAGGATCCAAAACAGGCTGACAAGTTCTCTCCAGAAGATGTGAAGCCCCGACGTTCAAATTGTATCACTCAGAACATTTGAATGCATAATCTGTAACATGGAAGAGCGAATGATCTCAGAATCTGGTAGTCAATTTGTATATTGCGGAGGGTGTGAAGCCAACTGTTTCATACGAGTGTGTCCAGTTGTCACTAGAAAGAGCTAATTTAGTATTGAAAATAATGTTTTTAGATACTGTTAGATAGTTGATAGGGATTACAATCCGTAAACAATGTTAATCTTGACCTCGGAAACCATGGAGTCCATCTGTCAATTTGTATATCGTGGAACTGCGAGCGCTGTTTGGAGGACATGGAACAATAGAAGTGCAATGTTGATCCAACCAATGCGTAGGTTCGATTGTAAATTTGTGTATCACGGAATTATGGGTGCTATATGTAGGGCACAGAACAATGGAGGCCCAATTTTTCACCCGCCCACCCGAGAACCCGCAATAAAAAAATTGGCTAAGTATGGAATGCAGAATCCGTACAGGCTCTATAAAATCTCATGTCCATACTTTATAGTCCGATAATACATAGGAAGAAAAAAAGGGAAAGAGGACTAAGGAGTACTTGGTGGAATTGTAGATCACCGAAATTTTGAGCGGAAGATGTATATCAGGGAACAAGATGTAGCACAGTTCGAAAGCACCAACCCGACAACCGCAACTCACGGGAAATTTGAAACACAATTTTTAAGCTGTCAATCTAGGAACCCACAATCGAAAAAGTGTGCAGTCCGAGAAGCTACCAGTCCCTGTATGAGATCCAACTACGTATGAAGCACCCCAACATTGCAAACCTTAGGCAAACAAGAACAAGCAGCAAATAACAACCCAGTTAAGAAGCACCAAAAGGCCCAACTGCAGCGACAGGACCGAAACCCTGCAAAGTCGAATCAAACCAAAATAAACAACACACAGTGAACAAATAAACAAGCAACAACCAGTCCACCAGGAATGACACACTTCCAATCGCGGTTGCATAACCCCAAATGTGCAAACTGCAACAAGACGAATAGGAAAACAAGAACATCAAGAACAAGCAAATAAGAAATCAATGGAGATACAAAAAACAAGCATGAACCAATGAACCTGCAATGTCATTGAAGCACAATATTGCCCAAATTGATTGCAGAAAACATTGCATATAAATAAATAAAAATGGAAGAAAATGTATTGTAACAAGCCTTCTAAGTAAACATTTAATGCCGCCAAGCTTGTTAGGTAAACATTTAAGTCTGTCAGAAATGCTTTGTAAACATTTAAGAAAAAAATGCAATGTGGCAGGTCTCTGATGTACCCAAAAATATTTATTATAATTTACGTAACAATAGTTTGAACAGTAGAGAATGTATTTGAAGGACAAACTATGGATACATTAGCATATCAAACATTGGGATAAATTTAGCTAGCAAAAAATGCTAAGACAAACATTCAAACTAATGCTAGCATTAATTCGCCTTCAAGAAGCAATGCATAAGAAAATATATGATTCAAAAAGACCATATACGATGAAAAAGTTTGGATATGCTAACATATAAAACATTGGGAGTAGCGAAGACGCCAATAAGACCTCCAATCTGTTATTGAATCAGATCATCACATATATGATACTTTTTATTATATAAAAATCACTGGTTCTTGTTCCTTACTTCCAACATTAGATATTACGCAAATATTTCTGGTCAAAGGACAAACTAATATGAGGTCAACGAATTATCGATCGCTATAGTCCCTCTATGCCTATGGTAGGGACTGACAGCTTCTCGGCCTGCACACTTTTTCGATTGCAGGTTCCCGGATTGACAACTTCAAAATTGTGTTTCGAATTTCCCATGAGTTGCAGTTGTCGGGTTGGTGCTTTCGAACTGTGCTGTGTCTTGTTCCCTGATATACATCTTCCGCTCAAAATTTCGGTGATCTACAATTCCACCACGTACTCCTTAGTCCTATTTCCCTTTTTCCTTCCCGTGTATTATCAGACTATAAAGTATGGACATGAGATTTTATAGAGCATGTATGGATTATGCATTCCATACTTACCCACTTCTTTTATCATGGGTTCTTGGGCGGGCGGGCGAAAAATTGGGCCTCCATTGTTCTGTGCCCTACATATAGCACCCAGAATTCTGTGATATACAAATTGACAAGAGGACCTGCGAGATGGATGGCTTAACATTACACTTCTATTATTCCATGTCCTCCAAACAACGCTCGCAATTCTGCGATATACAAATTGATAGACGAACTCCAGGGCTGTCGGGGTCAAGATTGCCATTGTTTACGAATAGTAATCCCTATCAACTATCTAACAGTATCTAAAAACATTATTTTCAATACTAAATTAGCTCTTGCTAGTGACAACTGGACACACTGGTACAAAACAGTTGGCATCATACCCTCCGCAATATACAAATTGACTACCGGATTCCGACATCATCCACTCTTCCGTGTTACAGATTATGCATTCAAATGTTCTGAGCGATAAAATTTGAACGTCGGAGCCTCACATCTTCTGGAGAGACCTTTTCATCCTGTTTTGGATCCTCCTGTTGTCGGGTTCATGAAATGGTATTGTTTTAGGTTGGTGCTTTCGATCTCTGCTAGTTCTTTTTCTGTGATATACATCTTGCACTCAAAATTTCCGTTCTCTACAATTCCACTGCACACTCAGCCCTTTTTCCCTTTTCTTCTTCCCATGTGTTATCGCCTTTTGGTTATATACTTAGTCACCTTTCTATGATCGCGAGTTCCAACGTTGGCGGGCTGACATATCTTCATTTCCATCTATATCCTCACATGAGAAATCCAACCAACCACAGTTCCTTTCCATACATAGCCAATTTTATTGTCATGCTTGCCCTGTTGGCGCTTTTGAACTTTGGTGCTTGTTGTTTCGTGATATAGATATTCAAGTCAAAACTTTCGTCATCTACAATTCCACCGTGGACTCCTCGAACTCGCAAGCTTCATTTTACCATGGTTCACAAATGTTTCAAAGTATCTGTCGTTGCCTTCCATCCAACTAACTTCCTGTCATTCCTAATATACATTGGTTGTGCTCTCACTAGTGACAACTGAACACAATGGTACGAAACAGTTGGCATCGAGCCCTCCGCAATATAGAAATTGACTACCGGGTTCACATCTTGTACTCAAAATTTTTGTGATCTACAATTCCACTGCGGACTCCTTAGTCCTTTTTCCCTTTTCTTCTTCCTATGTATTATGGATTTTTGGTTATATACTTAGTCCCCTTTCTATGGTCGTCGGTTCTAGCGTTGGCGAGCTGACATATATTTATCTCCATCTATATAATCACATGACGAATCCGACCGACTGTTGTTAATTTCCATACTTAGCCAATTTTATGGCCGCGGTTGTCGGGTTGGCGGTTTGGAACTCTATTGCTTCTTGTTTCGTGATGTACATCTTGCACTCACAACTTCTGTGATCTACAATTCCACCACAGACTCTTCAAACTCGTAGGATTCAATCTACCATGGTTCTCAAATGTTTCAAACTATCTATCACTGCCTTCCATCCCCACTAACTTCTTGTCCTTCCTAATATACTTTGGTTATGCTCTTACTAGTCACTCTTACTAGTCACAACTGCACACACTGATACGAAACCATTGGCATCCGACCCTCCGCAATATACAAATTGACTACTGGGTTCCGACATCGTCCCCTCTTCCATGTTACAGATTAGGCATTCAAATGTTCCGAATGATACAATTTGACCGTCGGGGCCTCACTTCTTCTGGGGAGACCTTGTCAGCCTATTTTGGATCCTCGTGTTGACGGGTTCACAAAATCTCCAATTGTTAGTCACTGTTTCGGGTTGGTGCATTCGAACTTTGTTGCTTCTTGTTCCGTGATATACATACTGCACTCAAAATTTCTTTGATTTACAATTCCACCATGGACTCCTTGGTCCTTTCTCCCTTTTCTTCTTCCCATGTATTATTGCTTTGTGGTTATATACTTGGTCGCTTTTCTATGATCGTGGGTTCTAGCGTTCATTGGCTGACATATCTTCATCTCCATCTATATCCTCACATGACGAATACGACCTACCGCTGTTCCTTTCTATACTTAGCCAATTTTATGGCTGCGGTTGCCGGGTTGGTGCTTTCGAACTCTGTTGCTTCTTGTTCCCTGCTATACATCACACACTCAAAATTTCCGTGATCTACAATTCCACCGCAGACTCCTCGGACTCGCACGCTTCACTCTACCATGGCTCATAAATGTTTCAAAGTATCTATCACTGCCTTCCATCCCCGCTAACTTCCTGTCCTTCCTGATATACATTAGTTATGGTCTTACTAGTGATATACAAATTCCCCTCTGGACTGTCCTATCATACCCTCTTCGGTGTTATGCATATTGTACTAAAAAATTTCTGAGACACGTTAGTCACTGTTTCGGGTTGGTGCATTCGAACTTTACTTCTTCTTGTTCTTTGATATACATATTGCACTCAAAATTTTCGTGATTTACAATTCCACCGCGGACTCCTTAGTCCTTTTTCCCTTTTCTTCTTCCCATGTATTATCGCTTTGTGGTTATATACTTAGCTGCTTTTCTATAATCATGGGTTCCAGCGTTCACTGGCTGACATATCTTCATCTCCATCTATATCCTCACATGACGAATCCGACCGACCACTGTTCATTTCCATACTTAGCCAATTTTATGGCCGCGGTTGCCGGGTTGGCGCTTTCGAACTCTACTGCTTCTTGTTCCTTGTTAAACATCGTGCACTCAAAACTTTCATGATCTACAATTCCACTACGGACTCCTCGGACACGCAAGCTTCACTCTACCATGGCTAAGAAATGTTTCAAAGTATTTGTTGTTGCCTTCCATCTCCACTAACTTCTTGTCCTTCCCGATATACATTAGTCACGCTCTTACTAGTGATATACAAATTGCCCTCTCCACTGTCCTATCATACCCTCTTCGGTGTTACGCGTATTGCACTCAAAAAGTTTCAAGACATACAATTTGACCCTCGTGCCTTCACCTCCAATGATTGTACCTTGTAACCCTATTTTGAAGCTGCTTTTTCTCGTACCCGCGACCTCCGTACTTTCTTACTATGCAATTAGAAACCTTTCATGGTAACAACTGACCATGCATGAACTATGAACATTGTCATTAATGAGAGAAATGGTCGAGGAGATATCCCATTATTACGCATTAAACCAAGATCTGCGGAGAGTTATATTGTCCCTTCCGATTTTTCATCTCGAACACGCGTCATCATGTTGGCCTGCTCAAGAAATCTACAATGCTTAATTTCTCATTGTCATATCCGCCATGTTCACATTTCTATGTATGCAATTACTAGTGTTTAATGTTAACAACGCATCATGCAACAACCATCCAAATTGTCATTAATGAACGAAAGTCTCGAGGAGATCTCCCATTCACACGCATTGGACCAAGATTTGCACAGGGTTATGTTATCCCTTCCAACATTTCATTTCATTCATTGTCTAGAGAAAACAAACGTTCTTTTATACGTATGGCAGCAGGTGGACAACAATTTTGTGGAGATACAGTAAATATCTTTGGACATCAGGACCAAAACTTCCAGTGGTCCAGGGCATACTTTTACTATTCATCCCATTCCTCCCAGAACAAAGTGATTTGGACCTCTGGAATTGCTCGTGCAGGCTGCGTCCCTGAGGTTTTTGAATGTAAGGAGGTGGTCTCTTGGTGCGTCGAAAAATATATTCCAAGCCAAAGAATTATTCCACTGCGCGACCATTCTTCTGTTTCTTTGTCACCTCAGGTCTTCCACAAGATGTTAAAATTGCCATAGCCAACATTGACCTTCAGAGGAAAATATTGCAAGCAGTTCCTAGAAAAACATAATAACGAGTTGGACATCTTAGCTGAGTTCCTCGAAGACTCGACAATAGTTCCGGAAGATATCACAAAGTTGCAGGTAAGTTCCTTTAGAAATCCATTCTGGGAAATTGCTTGGTTGTTTACAAGAATAACGGGACAGGCATCAATGACAAACATTTCCCATATAATTATCTATATTTGTACTTCACAGTCAAAGAACAATTCATTTTCAATTGGGGAAAGCTAATTTCTATTGAGATTTGTTTCCAGTTGTCATGATTCAAAGAGTCGAATAAATTTTATATGTCATCCTACTTGATTTTCGCAATAGTACATTGCTGTCCGTTTCCAAAACTTTCTCTTTCCAACAAAATAAACTTTGGATTCGACCGAGTAACATTATGGTACCAGGCCCTATGGATGCACAAGGTCTCCCATTGTTTTTATGAAGTTTTTAATAGCTTTGTCTCAGTTTTCAAAGATTTATTGTTAGGGAAGGATGCTCCGCGGATGTCTGTCCAGGCAACCAAGTTTTTGAACAGGAAGGGCACACTTGAAGAAAAGGAAAATCATAGTGTACTAATGGTCTTTGGCTCTAAGGAAAATCCTGCTTTCCTTCCATGCCACATCATGGACAAGATGTTTGTTGCAGAAATAGCAAGAAAATACAACCACTGGTTGCATTTTTTCCACGACAAGAAAAAAAAATAGTTCATTCCTCTGCCCTGGAAAGTCGTAGACTTCGTGTGCAGAAACATCAACAAGATTGACAATTTTGCTGGCCATTTCAAGAAATTGAACCTAACGTATGCTGAAAGGCTAAAAGGGTTCGACCCTAATGGGATTTTTCGAGAACATTTACTGACAGTTGGCTTTAACATCTCTTTTATCCATAGACACCTAACCGAAGAGAGGGATAGTGACAACAACAATCCTTCTTCTGGCGATTGTGACGCAGAGACATTGCAAAGTGCGATTGAATTGTACAGACAACATGGAAAAGTATCAGGTGAGAAGATTAGCCAGTCCCCACCAGCACTCCCAAGAGCATGACATCACGGAGCATTGCTTCAACGACGCACCCCAGTAAAAAAAAAACCTAGAAATCTTCGAACAAAGGAGGAGATAAGAACCCTCCTCGCATAAAGATTGATAGTTCTCACAAAATTCCACTGACGAAGAAGAGAAAAAACAATACAGAGTAGGCGAACGAACCCGAAATTGAAAGTGAACAGGTGCAACTTGAAATTGAAACTGAGCACATGCACAAAATTGGGTCATCCGCAGTGGAAATAGCTGAGATCGAAATTTTTGACGAAGATGAATCCTTTGTATTCCATAGTGTTGTTTTTGACAGCCACTCTAAAAGTATGGTCATTGAAAAGAGGGATGTAACAAACAGGAAAGACAAATCTCGCACAGAGATTAACTTTAGGAAAATGCGGCTGACCCAAATCTCCTTATTTCACCAAGTAACCGGTGATGCTCTTCATGATTCCATTGGAGGAATTGAAGCGGAAAATGGCAGACTAAAAGACCGCCTCAACGAATTTGAGCAGGCTTTCATTGCCACCCCAGAATTTGCCAATCCTTTAGCAAAAAATGTGCCTGCTATGACTGTAGCCAAAATGAAAGTATCCTCTACCCTACTTGCATGCTCTAGAGCCCTTGTAGAGAATAACATCAATGAAAGAATGCAGCTAGTTACTGAATCCTGGGAAACATCACAAAATTTAGTTTCCTTCAGAAATAGGGTAAATTATTTGCTTGAACATTTGGAGGCAAATATAAATAATGACCAACGCTTCTGTGAAGAGGTGCTGGCCCCTTTTTCCAACCATGTCGTCAACACATCGGAACTGAAAAGAAGGCAAGAGAAACTCCCCTCCCCAAAGCGGACCAAAAAAGTAAAAGCATGCTGGCAAAAGAAAGTTAAGAATCTGGAACTCATTGTCGAATCCTGTAAACAAGCCATATCAGAAAAGGAAGAATTATTCACAACCTTGATCAAAATAGACTTAGTCAAAAGTACCAACGAGGTTCAAGATCCAAACTTCATTCTCAAATCCTTATCAATGACCAAAGTAGCCTTCCATGAACAACTTGATATTTTAAAGGGGTTTTCTTTCGAAAATTTTTACGGCATAGTTGAGCATCGTGTAGATGAGCTCGAGCACTGGGTACTGGACTATTCAACACATAATGAAGAAATTGAACAAAGTCTATGTAGTATTTCAATGGATCTAAGGAAATTAGAAAACAACCTTTACGACATAGAAATCCGGGATGAAATCAACATGGCCCCCATGAGAAACTACATCGAAGAATGGTTCGAACAGAGAATGGACAACCTCGTTCAGGAAGAGCAACAACCGGTCGACACTATTCCACTGACCATCAATGAAAACAACAAAAATGCATCGTCTTCATAGTAAGTCTATATTGGCATCTTGTTTTCTCTCTCAATCCAGTTTAAGTCTATACTGTCATCTTGTTTTCTCTATCAATCCAATTATTACCTCTTTAAATAGAAAACTGTAACCAAACACTTATAACTTCCACTTTCTTCTTTTCAGGTCTTCCTCTCTACCGCCGCGCACTTCTTCTTTCGACATTCCTAATTCTTGTAATTATTTCTTTTTATGGTCTACGGGATCCCCAATCCCAGTCTATATGACAAACGCATTTAAATTTCCAGAAATATGTAACAAACATTATTAATTTTTGATAAATTTCAAAGAAAATCGATTCGGGAATGCCTTTATTGTATGCTAAATTTTGGGTGTCCAAGAACCTTTGTTCTTTGTTTCAAAGAAAACTAATTTGGGAATGCTATATTTTTTGTGTCCTATTCTATGCTAATTGTTTTTTTGTCCACGGACCTTTCTTGATGTAATAGATGTTATTACTTTCACACAAAACCAATTCGAGAATGCCTTTGTTGCACGACGTTGTTACTATTCTATTGTGCATTAGATTTTTTGTTTCTATAATTTGATAAATTTCTATATTTTTTGTGTCCAGAAGCATTTGTTTTAAAGCAAACTAATTCGGGAATGCTATTTTTTTTGTGTATTTTGTCCACCAACCTATGTAGCAGACGTTATTACTATTCTATTGTATACTATTTTTTTTTTGTGTCCAAGAACCTTTTAAATGTTGATGTCATTTCCAGAAATATCTAACAGACATTATTAATTTTTGATAAATATCAATAGAATGCCTTTGTTGCATGACGTTGTTACTATTCTATTGTATGCTACCTTTGGGTGTCTAGGAACCTTTGTTGTTTCTTTCAAAGAAAACTATGCTGCTTTTTTTTTCTACACAACCTTTCTTCATCTGACAAAGGTTATTACTTTCTAAGAAAACTAATTCGGGAATGCCTTTGTTGCACGATGTTGTTACTATTCTATTGTATGCTAAATTTATGGTGAGTGCTAAATTTATGGTGAGCCTTTCTTGCAGGACATTCTTACTATTATATTATATGCTAAATTTATGGTGTCCGGGAACCTATAATTTGATAAATTTCAATTTCTTTTCTATCCAAGAGCCCTAGTTTTAAAGAAAACTAATTCGGGATATGGTGTCCAGGAACCTATAATTTGATAAATTTCAATTTCTTTTGTGTCCAAGAGCCCTTGTTTTAAAGAAAACTAATTCGGGAATGTTACGAACCTATGTGACATACATTATTAATATTCTATTGTATGTTAAAATTTTTGTGTCCAACTTCCTTTTAAATCTTTCCTCTACTATCAAACTTAGATACTAGGAACCTTTGTTGATGTACCGGACATTATTAATTTTTGATAAATTTTAAATAAAACTATTTCGAAAATACTAAATTTTGCATGGATACGACATGTACTTCAACTTCCTACCCACGTGTCTATACTCGGTCGCATTTATTCCCATTCCACCTTGGCAGGGACTACGCTGCCATGTAACACTTGTTATATACAATTTACTTATGACTTGACACTACTTCCTCCTAGCTGATTTGCAATTTTTTTCAAATTTAATTTTTTAATTTGTTTTTTTCTCTCACAAATCCAGGAAATATTTGTCACTTCACTTGTGTTTATCAATAAAAATACACAATTTTTAAATATTTAAAAAATAAAAAATATAACATTTTTCTTTA
>JZKD02S1872731.1:190968-207348 GCA_000966675.3 Picea glauca
TCACCCCATATGTTTGATTTCATATTCTAATTGACTCCTTACCCCATCACATTCATCTTGATTGCCAAAATTTGACTGAAATTTTGGGTTTTTGGACAATTTTGTGAGCTGTAGAAGCCTGGCGCTCCCCTACCTTGGTATCAAAGTGTTGGCGCTCCCCCTTGGTCTTAGAAAGAGCGTTATAATGCTCTGGTGCCCCTTACACCAGAGTGCCAACCCCTTTTTGCAAAAAATCCTTTCCAGAATTGCATTTTTTGAGATCCAATCTCTGTTTTTCACTTGCTGAGCTTCTTTGTGATTCAATGCTTCTTCCTATTGACCTTTGACATCCTTCCTTATGAGGAATAAGCACTTTGTGGCCTTCTTCCTTTTTTTGAGTTTTTCTGCTGTTGAGAACTTGGAATTAATCCACTGCTTTCTTCTCTCTTATCCGACTGAGCCGTAACTCTGGTGAAGGGCATCATAAATCTGTGAATCATCTCATTTGGTTTTTTTTGAGGTCATTGTTCTTGAACATGTCCTTTTTGTGTGAATTTCTTGATTTTATTTTTTATCTTTTGTTTCCTATTTGCTTCTTGTTTCAATCATAGCAAGAGGGTGTGTGTCATTTGTGGAAATCTGCTTATACTTGTCTGAATCTCCTTGATCCAAAAGGGTAGTTGGTAGGAGAAGTTTTTTCTTTGAATTAATCCTCATTCGCATACAAACGACAAAAGATACATATTAGTGATTGGTTTGCATATTAGAAGGCATTTCTGAAATGTTTTAGCATTGCATTGAATTTGATTGAGAACAAATTGATTGAGGACATTCTGTATTAGTGTTTGATAGTGAAAATGACTCTTTCTCTTTCCCTTAAATAGGCGTTCATTGAAAAGAAACGATTGCTTATAATATTTTATGCATATTTTTGGGAGTTGAGTCATCATTCCATCAATTTCACTTTCATACACCCTTTGAGTAAAGAATAGTTGTAAAACGAACGCTAATTAAAAACTATCTAGAACATTTTTTTTTTTTAGGATCTTCCACCAACAGTAGACTAGGGTTAGAACTTTGGATTAGGCTGTGAGTACAACTCTCCAAAGTTTTCAAAAAAAACATTAGCATCCTGAGCTAGGGAGATTCAAATCCAATTGTCTTATTGGTTTTCTGGGATCCCCCTCTCACACAAGGGTTACGCACGAGGTCGCATTCAGGCGAATTACAGAGATTATCCCTCCATGGTTCAATTGTTTGTAGTGATCGGATCGTATATTGGGGGTCACTTGAAGGTATACCCATGATTATGTGTGGGACACTCTCGAGTTGATTTTGGACTTGTTATCCTACCCATACATTTCAGATCGAACTGTCGATTGTACCCGCCCAGGGACTCACTTTGAATTGGTGTCTTTAGTTGCCATAATATTTAGGCACTTACACAAGGTGACGGTGAAGGGAAGTCTCACTATACCTGGAACAGACATTGGTCAAACTCAGTCAGGCTCCTTGGAGGGTAAATCCACAATTACTGCGTGGAAGCTTGCACCAAGGTGAAAGTCCGTTAAGTAGGTCACCATTGTAACTATTCCACCATATCCTAGCCCCTTCTCGACCTGATCACGCGACGTTGGATTTCATCACCAACTAGTATGATCATCGAGAGAAGTTTTGTTTACTGGTTGATTCCCAGATTTTATTAGCGTATGCTGTTTCTTTTTGTTAGTTGGCCCTAGATTTTCAGTGTGTTCTGTTATTCTCCACAATTAAGCCTGTAGACGATAAAGGTCTTCGTCGATCACGTAGGATGCAAGCGCTGCCTCCGGAAGGCTATCAACCCTAACCTCCTAACCCGCCATAAGAGAACTACCATAGAGAGGTAGAAAATCAATCTGACGCTGGAAGTGTTATTGCTCCTCCGTTAGATAACTCAGAAGGTGCTTTGGTCACGATTGAAAATACCACTACATCTGTGTCGGTAATCCCTCTCGAACCAGTTTTAGTTTGTTTAGACTCTCTTGTGAATGTCATAGACGAAGAGATCCCACGATTACCAGAGAGGATCTTTACCGAAACATATATGGGATCCACAGAACCAATCTTTAGTGACGAGTATAGGACTCCTGTTTTTCCTAGCATCGTAGTAGATACCAATCCCACACCTACTCATTCTATATGGAGGACTTCATTGGGACACGATCTCTATGAACATTTCGAATCTTTTCAATAACCTTTTCATCCTCATGACACTCCTAGTGAAACATGACCATCCGGTCAAACCATGAATCACCCAGTCAATCAGGTTATCAACCCTACTGTTACACCAGCACAAGTCCATCCTAATGTTGGAATCACCACCTCTACTCGTCTCCAAATCACTTCAATCTCTACCCTCGTTTCTACAAGATTTTACTCTATAGCCTCACATGTTCCACATGATCCTGCTAGGACATCTGCTCACCCAAGAATGAAGACCCCTGCTAGCCCAACACAACCGGCTGGAGGGAAACCAACATCTAACAAAACTTTCCCTCCTGGAGGACTACCTTTCCATGATGGGCCTACCCCTCCCAAGGGACAACCCCCTTTTCATGCTCCTCCTGGAGGGAAACCTCCGTTTTCCAGTCATACCCTGGTCATAAATCCACCACTGGCAGGGGGGCAACCCTCATTTGTTGGAAACCCTTCACAATCCTGGGGAGTATCTTCAGGAGGCACTTTTACTCAACCCCACATTGGGGGGAACTCGTATAAAAACCCACTAGGAGGAGTATCCAATCCTGTTCCTTCCTGAACATCTTATGCACAATCTTATCCGGGCGGCATCCCAAACACCACCTGGAGTTCTCCAGGACCACAGTCTTATCCTTCTCATGGGTCTAATGTGTATCCGCCTTCGGGATCTACTCCTTACCATTCTTAAGGGAAATTTTTTTATCCTCCTCATGGTAAAATAAATCACCCAGCCTATAATGCTCAGAACCCACTGGGTTATGCCAATGTTTCTCATCCACCACCGAATCCTACTTATCTTGGCCAACAACAACCGCATATAAGAGGACCTACTGGTTACAACTATCCACCTAACCTAGTTTATGGTCCTATTGGTGTTCCTATGTTGCACCAATATCATCCGAAGATTAACCGACAGCTACCTTTCCTTGTGACTCTGGATCTCCTAAACTTGTCTCGGTTAACTAACGATCCTATTTTTCATTCACCGATTTGGCTAGTCATTCCAGCTAAACTTCCTTCTGATATTCCAAAATTTGACGGAAACCCTGGTGAAGATCCAAACAACCATGTGATGACTTTCCATTTGTGGTGTTCATCAAAATCCCTCATGGATGATTCTGTACGTTTGCGTCTTTTCCAACGAACACTTACTGGTTTGGAAGCAAAGTGGTATATTGAATTACCACGTGCTTCTTTTCATGATTTCAATTCCCTTTCCATGTCTTTCCTCATGCACTTTCAACTGCCTATTCGCTACGAGACAGGTACTGAACTCTTGATATCCCTTCGTCAAACTAACTCCATGCATATCTCTGATCATATTCATGAGTGGAGGCGACGACGAAGGATGATCAAGGTAGTCATTCCTGACATACTATTGGCAGAATGGTTTACTAAACCACTATTACCCCCGATGGCTCGTGATGTCACTATGGGTGGTGCGGTCACAAAGGAACAAGCCATCGCTCGGGCTCAGTATTTAGATTTGGTTTATTCCCAATCTAGTACTTTGTATGATTTTCTTCTGAATGTTGCTCGAGCTAATACCTTTCCATCTAAACCGTCATCCTCATCTCATGCGGATGGTGTTATCGGTTCCATCAAAACTCAATATTTTTCCCAATCGACCACACTCTCCTCTACCTCCCCTCAAAATTAGATCTCTGAGGTGAATGCAATTCATTCTACCCCTTCACAACAATCCAGAGGTAAGAAGAAGACAAAGAATAAATCAAAAAATAATAATGAACAACCAAAAAATCAAACTCCTGCTACCGAAAAGCAACCACAATGGAAACTGAAATTTCCGTGTATCATTTGTGGTGATGATCACTACACTCGATATTTTCCACTTCACAATGAAGTGGCCAAAATTTTCCAAGGAAAGTCACAACCCACTGTGCTTACTCAGCCTTTTCCAGAGCAACAATCCATGGTTGCTCAAACCCCCTCTCCTGGGGGCAATTCTAGCGATCCTCATGATGAGGCCTCGTTGAGTGCACATATTTATATGTTTAATGGGATCAATTTGAACACTCGCTCTAAGATATACGACACACCAGGTAACCCTGACAAAGGAAAATACACTAACGGTATCGGTAATTTACCAGATCCATCATCATCCTCTGTTAGTCTTCCATCGATTAATCCTCCATATGGACCACTTCAGATTGAAAAACCCATGTTCGAATCTATCTTACGCCCTCCTAAGAGAACTATCCATAAAGCTACCTTTAATCCTAGTTCATGTGCCGCCCAGAACTACAACATTGTTGAAGATTTGGCTCAAGCACCGTGTGCTATGTTTGCATTAGAAGTTCTACAGCACTACCCCAGTCAACGTAGAACGTTCTTAGCTGCTCTTGGTGTTGTTGATCCTGAGTCGTCCAATCATATCATGTTTAACCTGGATAATTATATGTCTCGACTCTCCCACCAACTTGATTTCCAATTTGATGTTGTTGTTCACAACCAACAAATCCACCGAACTATTCTGGATGAGGAAGCCTCGACTTGTGTCATGTCTTTGGCATGTTGGAAAGGTTTAAAATCACCAGCACTCAACAAATCCCCAATGATGTTATGCGCCTTCGATGGGCGAGGTTTTCATCCCCATGGGCTTTTACAGTCCCTGCCCATCCAATTGGGTGGAAAAACTGTTACTGTTGATGTCGAGGTGGTCGATGCTCCCCTCAATTACAACTTGTTACTTGGAAGAAGTTGGTTTTATGCTATGACTGTCGTTTCCTCGTCAGTTTTTCGATGTGTCCAATTTCCTCATCAGGGAAAAATTGTCACTGTTGATCAATTGGATTTTTGCACGACCGATGCTCATGTTCCTACTACCAACAATATTCATTTCTTGGGAGACCACAAGATCACGTATGAAAGCATTGGTGTTGGCTTACTGAAAGATTCTAGCCTCATGGGTACCTTCCCTACACCACTTCCACCGACTACAAATCATATTGCCACCGTCGATATGATTTAGACCGTGGCTTATCAACCTTTGGAATTATCTGACTCTTGGATTGTACCTTGTCCTTTGGAATTCGATTCACTAGGTGACACCATGCCACTTGGTCCAGCCAAATCATCATACGTTTCTATCCAATCCGCTTCTCCCTCGTCGGATGACCAACATCTATTGGCACCTGACTATTCCTTGATGTAATCACGGTTGAGTTCCTTGTCGTCTGCGATCGATCACATTTCCCCCTTTTTTCCCTCGGATGAATCTATTCCAGAAATGCTTCGCATTGACAAGTTACCTCGTGATAATAACCATCATCGATCTTCTTTTCTTCCCCCTCGTGAAGAAATTTGGGCAGATATACAGTCTATCTCCCCTCCTGATGTTGATTTTTCATCATCTCCCATGCTTTCAACTTTCGATGATTTGGATCCGGTAGTGGACATGGTGATTTCTTCGATAGGATTATTGGAGCTTGATCTCTTTACTCCTATTGCGACCCTCGACATGTGTTCCTTCCCGAGTGATTATCTTCCATCCAACAAAGATCTCCTGGAAGCCATGACCGAGTTTTGTCTCTGGACATGGTATCCTTCCAGAGTGGTAGTCTCTTGGAAGCCATGATCAAGAAGTAGCTACGAGCATATTTTCTCTTCTTTGTGGAAAGCTCGTTAAAAAATGAAACAGAGGCCCTGAGCATAGTTCTTTTCCTATGTCAAGCTCGTTAAAAAATGAAATAGTCACCTCTCTTGAACCTTCTTTTCATCCACCCTTCTCCTTTTTTTCGTCTAGTAGAGAAATTGGTGACAACCTCAATGTCGGTGAATGAATTGAAGCGTGAAGGGCATGTCTCCAGCCTCTAATGATCATTCTGGAGTTAATCCACCAGATTTAAAGCTGGGGGAATACTGAGCTTAGTCTTTGTTCTTTCTTGTGCTCGTAAATACATGAGAATGCATCCAGGTAAACTTTTATCTATTTTTTGGACCTGTATGGATACACAAAAAAGGAACCCCCTAGAGTCTCCTTTAAGCTCTTTTCAGACTCTCTAAACATGAAAAGATTGTCGAGTGATCTTGCTTCCTTTCCCACTCGTTAAAAGGTTTGAAAGGACGTCTTTTGAGTGATAATTTATCTCTTTTTCATCCTTGCGAGACTAACATTACGAAAAAGGACAACATTGGAGTCATCTTTAAGTTCTTTTCAGACTCTCTAAACATGAAAAGATTACCGAGCAACCTTGTTCTCTTCATGCTCGTTAAAGTATTTGAAGAAAACATCTATTGAGCTATAGTTTATCTCTTTTTCGGTCTCATTAGACAACTTTACGAAAAAGGAACTGAGAGAGTTCTCTTTTAAGTGTTTTTCTAGACTCTATAATCATGAAAAACCTTTGAGTTTTCTATCTTTGGACTCGTTAAACAAACATCGACAGGCCCATACGGGACCGAACCCTTACTTCTTTCACTTCTTTAAACAAAGGAAGAAGAACTTATCGAAGGTGAGTTATATCGAGCATGTGTTACCCTCCTCGAGCTCGTTAAATTAAAAAGAGGTACTCATCTATCTAGATGGGGGGGGGAAATTGAAAGAAGCAAGCCAAACAATTTTTGAGAACATTACCAAGTAACTCTTAGAGTCACCCTTGAACACAGAACTTTGTCTTTGCACCCATATTAATCTGATGAACCTCTGCACTGAGCCAATCCTTTGAGTTTCTTTTACTCCTCTAGGTCTCCTGACGTAAGTCACAGCATCCACTGCATCATCAAGTTTTGGTCCATGTCTTGTTTCTGCTGTCATGCCTCAGTGTTCAAGGGAAGTATTTGCCTCGAGAGTCAGCCATCACAAATATCTTGTTTCAATAACCGTGTCAGTCCATGTTATTTTGATCTACCAATCACATCTCTGTGTTTGTTTCATGTCGTTGATGGGGGATACATCAAGGCCCTCCTTCGACGAGTCTATTCCCGTCGAATTCAACACATTATCCAGGAACTAGACTTAGAAACCAATTATTACTTTGGGACCTGCATGCCTCAATGGCAGGCATCCTCACATTCAACAGTGGGTTTACATCATTGACCCCTGATCAGATGATTCCATGGATGTTTGACTTCATCTCATCCATTCACATTCGTTGGAATGTACTAGAATACCTTGGGAATCATTGACATCAGTGGTGATCTCCCTCACGCTTGTTAATGGTTTACATCATTGACTAGTAATCAAGTGGTTTCTACCATGTTCGACATCAAAACATTTATTCACAAGGTTAGATTCATACTGCATCGGGATCGGTAAGAAGACCCTGGCTTGAGTCGTCACTCTTATATGTACTTTGCCTAGGTTGCGAAGGAGTTTCTCTTGAACAATGACACATATACTATCACATAGATCCACTTTGTATTGGTCGTGGCTATGTCTTGTCATCTCATAGATCCATTGTGTATTCTTCGTGGCTACGATCAGTTCAAGTCACGGGAGTATAGATCCACAGTGTATTTTCAGTGGCTATACCTTTTTATCAATATAATTATGGATCCGCAGTGTATTTTATGGTGGCCATATCTTGCAAGTCTTGATCACCCAAGCATAGGTATGCCTGCCTTAAGTTTGAAGCATGTCATAATATTTGTTGGATGTTTGTGTGCAGCTTCTATCAGGTTCTCCGAGTCTACACTCTTGCTTTAAAGATTTGTAAAGTGTTTCGGCCATCATTCTCTCTTTTGACCTCACACTTTAGGGGGCATTCTGTTACACATGAAATTTGCACACCTAGGTACTTCGCCCTAAGTGTCATAAAGTGTCGTATAAGTGTCGCATACACCTTGACACCATGGATTAACCTATGTCACAATCCCTAGTCAATGTGGAGGAGGGATATATTACATGAAGGCAAAGAAATACCAAGTACACATGAATTATTATTGATATTCATGGAAAAAAAATTGATTAAGTGAGAGAATCAAGTGCACATGAATTATTATTAATATTCATAAAAAAAAAAAGTAATTAAGTGTGAGGATCAACCTCACAATTGGTTTCCTATTTTTTTAGGGAAGGTGGAGGATCTCATGGATGGTTGAAATATTTCCTCCTTAAAATCCTTAAGAGATATTTCCTCCCCAAAATTCTTAAGAGATATTTTCTCCCTAAATATCTTAGAGATCCCTTTCTTAGTGGATCTGATGAGAGATTATCTCCATGGTGGTTAAGTCTCCAAATCCTATATAATGAGGGATTTCCATGGAGGAGGGGGAATGGAGATTGAGAATTATACCAAACTTATGATCTCATGAGTGGTATGTCATTTGGAGCATCAACATTCTGCATGTGGACTGTTTAAGAAAGGGTTGGACAAGGGGAACTTGATGAAGCTGCTACACTCGCATCTATGGCTGTAAGCATTCTTCATTGTTGTTCTATTTAATATAATATGCTTGGCCTGTTTCTTTCAATTCTGTGTTTGATTTCGCATGAATTTGTCTCTAATAGATAGGTCTATTTTGAGCTAATCTCAATAGAGTAGGAAGTTGTTTGTACTTTTGTTTGTCTACAGGGCTCATTGAGGAGTTCAATATTGGAGCTCAACTCGGACTGTGCAGGGACAAACACCGATAAAATGTACTTCTTTTCTCCTTCCTCCTCACACATTAGTTTATCTTGATCTAAAAGGAAGTTAGTGACCATGATAAACATCTTCTGTCTTAAGAGTTAAGAGACTAGCTCTCAAGAGGAGATCTACTTGTCCGCAGAGAGATTTTCCTTCAACAAACACATCTATACAATAAACATTTAAGACTGCCAGAGCTGTTAGGTAAACACTTAAGACTGCCAGGATCGTCGAAGGGTGTGGCCCTGTGCAAGAATTTAAGAAGAAATGCATCGTTCCAGGCCTGTTCTCTCGAAGCATGCAACAATAAAAGAAAAAATAACACATAGTAATATGGTAGAGAATGTACTCTACCTAGCAGAAAATGCTAAAGAAAACATTCAAACTAATGCTAGCATTAATCCACCTTCGACCAATGCATAATAAAATATATGATTCAAAAACACCATATATGATCAAATACTTTCGATATGCCCAAATATATAACATTGGGAATAGCGAAGCCGGCAATAAGACCTCCAATCCGTTGTCCAATCAAATCTTGACAAACATGGTACTTTCTATTATATAAAAATCGATGTTTTCAATTCCCTTGTTCCAACAATAGATAATATGGAAATATTTGTGGTCAATGCACAATCTAATATGAGGTCAACGATTTATCGATTGCTAGAGTCCCTCTATGCCTACGACATAGACTAATAATATATAATAAAATCATAACTAAACTTTAGAAAATGTTACAAACAAAAATTACACTTCTAAATATATTTGTTTAAATTATTATTTTTTATTTAAAAAATATTTAAAAAAATATGGATGGAAGTTTGAAAACTTTCAAATACATTTTGATTATATTGTTATATAATGTTAAAACTTTCAAATACATTTGATTGCTTATATTGTCATATAATGTAAGATATAAAAATGTAAATATAAATCAAAGATATCTTTGATTGTATAGATTCTTTTAATTACTCATGGCTAGTAAATCAACAAATATAATTATTGTTTTTTAGCTCTCTTTTCATTGTGTTTGATAGGACTTTCATAATGATGTCGTGATGTATTTTGTTCCACTAAAATAAATTATTTTCTTCCTAAAAAGGAAATTTATCTTTGATTTAAATACTTATATAATAATTTTTCATACCATTTGGTTTCACCCACATTTCACTAAATAATTTTTTATCGATTAGGCAAAGCATACTATTCATACTACATTGCAATTTATTTTATAAGATGCTAATATATTTTGAGATATTACTTTACATAGAAACAATGCAAAGAGTAAGTAAACCGTGTATAATTTTCATTAAATGAGATTTAATTTAAAAAATATGTTCATGGATAGTAATTGGTTTGATGTTGTATAAGTCTTTTAACTTAAAATTATTGTGTTCAACTTGTTTTAACTTTACATATAAAGATACTTTATAGTTATAGAAATAATTTCAAGATATTACAATATCTAGATCAAAATAAATCTTTGATTTTTATCTTTATATTATTTTAAAGGATGATACTTTCTTTGGTGCAATCACATTTCAATGAAACAATATATTTAATTAAAAACAAAACTACCATTTAAAAAAACAGAGACAACATATTAAGATGCATAAAACTTGCACATTTTCAATAAGTACATTGATTATTTATGTCATAAAAAATGGCAAAACAATTAGAACAACTAAATTAAAAGAATTTTGCATGGATCGTTAGGAATGTAAAACTTAATATCAAAGTATAGGAATTTGAGAAATTAAAATATATGGTGTTGTTGATCTATATTTTTGATCAATTTAACGCTTTTCATTTTAGCCACTCTTAGGATTTCTCTTACACTTTTCCTTACTTGTTTTCTTTACTTTTCTTCTCCCATATCAAAAATTTCCAACCACTTAGTCATTTTTTTGAATGATGTGGAACGAGCCAAGGAAAATCTCAAATCCGCAAGTCTATAAGTCTGTCGTATTGTAGGTCCACATTCATGCTATTGACATTTATTATCTTCTAACTCCGACTACCTTTTAATTCACTTTCATCTTTTATACTTAATTGTTTTTTCATAAATGTGGATTCAGAGTTGCATAGAAATTGCTAATTTTTTTCTTTAAATGCCCAGGTCTACAACCCCGCATTCACCAAAACACTTCAATCCTTTTTCTTTTTTCTTTGATACTTAGTCAAATTTTCCACAAAAGAGGATCCAGATCTATGCACTTCACTTTAGTCCTTCGCTAGAATTCTCAGGTTTGTAACTACGCAAGTCCACATCTCTCCTAACACTTAACCATATTTGCAATCCCAATGTCGACCTCTTCACCCTTTCTCGACATTGTGTTCACAAGCATATAGGTCCACAACACCGCAACTCCGCATTTCTGTGTTACACATTTTTCACTTCCCATACATCATTTTTCATCTTCATATTTAACACTTTTCATCCATCATAACATCACATCACCACTTCCCATCATATTTATTAACCCTTTCCACATCATCCACCACTCGTAAAAGCATAATGTCATTATTAATGCATAATACATTGATTAAATGTCGCAATAAATCCAAATCTCATGACAACTGATGACATTTAAAGCATGATCTACGACTAAGTGAGTTACCAAGGAAGTACATGGTAGAATTTAATAAAATAAAAATGCCAACCTATAAGTATCGACAGTAGCACCACCTTTGTAAAAAAGTAGAAAATGATGTCAGTGAAGAAGAAGGAAATGTTTTATGGAGATACATTGAACACATTAGGTTGTGAAGATCAACAGTTCCAGTGGTCCAGGGCATATAAATACTACAAAACTCTTTCCCCGACTGAAAATAAAACGAACGCAATCTAGACCTCGGGAATAGCATTAGCAGGTTGCGTTCCAGAGGTGAGTGACATGAAAGATATTGTCCAATGATGCATAGATAAATTCATTTATGTATGAATAATAATTCAAACACAAGGCCATCAACCCATTTCTCTAGCTCCTTCAATATTCTCTAAACTGTTATGACTCCCTGCACCAACTATGTGATTCAAGAGCGAAGAAGTTGATGAATTTCTTAAGAAACACAAGGCATGAAACATATTTATAAGAAAATATGTGGAATATCCAAAGTGTCACCTTGGTAGTTCTAGAATCAAGGTAAATTTGTTAAAATACTCGTACAAAGAATTTGCATGGCTATTTTCCCACATTATCGGTCTAAAATCTACTATGCTTGTATCAAGAAATGTTATATATGTTATGCCTTATGCTCCGCATGAAAAATCCATCATTGATTGGGGTTATCTCATCTCAAGTGAAATTTCCTTCCAACTAAATAACCTCAAAAAGACTCAAAAGTTTTATATGACTTCTTACCTCATTTTTGCCATTGCTTATGGCCATGTTTTTGAAGATTTGCCATGAGTAAACCATGTTTATTTTAAGTTGGAACCAGTCTATGCATGGTATTCAATCTTATACAGACATAAAGCCAAATAAAGTTTCTATCCAGTTCATAACAATTTCATTTCAGACTTCAAACAATCAATATTTGGACAAAGTACATCAAGGTTGTCCCTGGAAGCAACCTCCTTTCTCTCTAGAAAAGGGGTTTATGAATTGTTAGAAGAATTTACTGTAATTAGATTTTTTAGTAGTAAGGAGAATCCTTTCCTATTACCATTCTATACATCAGATAAACTTTTTATCGGTGAAATATGCAGGCAATACAAGACTTGGGCCCACTTCTTCCATGATAAAAGGAAAAAGCAATCTATACCCCTACCATGGAAAATTGGGAAATGCATTGTCAAACATATAACTCTCCTTAATGAATTAGCGGGACATCATGAATTGGCGGGACATCATGAATAAATTATTTTACCTTAAAAATCACCAAAATTTTAAAGAAACTATGTAAAATCCTTAGAAATATGAATATTTTTACAAAACTATTGCCAAACATTTTACATTTTGGATATTAAGGACTAGTAAGATTAGCCCATGTTTCTACATTTTAATATAAATTTCCATCCTTGAAATTATCCCTGACCAAAACCTGTACCATACCATGCATCAACTGTGTACCAGAAAATGGAGTATAACATGCATCAATCATGTACCATAAGATATGTCAATTGTAGATACCATAACTTCATATAACATGTACTAGAACATCAACCACATATAAAACCAGTACCATATAACATATCAATCATGTATAGATATGTACCATATCATCAATGAAGTGCCTCAAAGAACCCAAGAATATGCCTCATCCATATACCACCATACATCAAGTGTATACCTCAACAATACATCAACATCTCAAAGTTGAACCATAACAACCATACCATAACCAGATACAAGAATATACCTCTATCAACCATGTAGCGAAGATGTATCTCAATCATGTCCCAAACCAAACATACCTCAAGCATGTATCATACCACAACCATGTAAAACCATCAAAACACGTACATAAGCATACCAATACCTTTGTAGCTGACCCGATGCATAGTAGATCTTACCTGTAAGCTCAGTTTTGACTTCTGGGACCTGGTATCAACATAACCCCCAAAATTGTTTTGTCCTCATGGGAATAAGACAAACTATCATGTGGGGCCTCGCATGATGATCCCTAAGCAACCCGTGGGGATGCCTCATGGGACATTAGTGGTTTTACCCACGAGGGCCTATCAAACTAGGGTTTCCTCAGAGATTCTCCTCACCATTGCAATGTCGAAACTCTTGCACTCCTCAATCTTCGCTACCTCATATTTTATTGTCGCAAACTTAGCCAATAGATCACTAATTCACAAGATGATATTCAATAGAATGTGTGTGTGAATGTATTTATGAATTACTCATTGAGGTGTATTTATACTTTTGCTAGGTAACCTCTCTCCTTAAACTTAGTGTTTCTAGATTTTTCTTTTTACAACCACATTACCCTTTCATTAAAGACATGTAACCAACTAGGGGCTTCTTGATCACCATTCTTTAGGGCTTCCAACTTCACAAGGCCATAACTCCCCAACCATGAGGAACTATGTGGGGTACCACATATCACCGGAAAAGGCATGGCAAGGAATATCCATATATGATTTTCTTACCTGCATATACATTGTCCTTCATGTCCATATTCCTCAATCAATTGTGGGTGCCAAAACCACACCGTCGGGGCTTCTTTAAGGGTTGACATCAATGAAGACCAATCTTTGAACAATTTGTTGTAACTTACTGCTTGGATCAAACCATATGTGGTCGAAGAGGCGGGTTGTGGTCGAAGAGGCGGGTTGTCAGGCCCCTGGACATTCTCTCCAGGTGAGATATTTGTTGTCAAAGGGGGGGGTTGTCAGGCCACTCAGAATTCGATCCAGGTGCGAGGTTGATGAGAATTGTTGCCTAGTGTGTTGGGAAGTAGTTGTAGTGTTCTGAGACTTCATGTATGGCCTGTTGTTGAAGCCCTATAAGGAAAATGGGGCAGTCGAAGGACTGTTGAGCAGAGAAGGGGCACACTTCCTAGACTGGGAAAAACATGTGGGGAATGAGGGGTTGTAGACTGGTTGCATCAGTTGTAATACCCCTAGGTTCAACCCCAAATTATAAATGTAAATGTAAAAATGTTTATAATCTAGTGAGTTGTTGATATAATTTTGCATGCACCTTCCAAGGTATAGTGCGCACATGTACTGCGCACTAAAATGATGAAGTGTGCACATTCTAGGATACTGTACACAACAAAATTAAGTGCGCGTGATTTTGAGGCCAGGGAGCCTTTGTGTATATGTTTTGTTTTATAGGCTGGTGAGCCAGTTATTATAATCTAGGAGGCTTATGTACTGAATAGGCCGGAAAGGCTAGTGAGCCTATTTTTGTATATGTCTTATCATTAATATAATACATCGTTGTGTGTAGAACGACCACGATAAAAGAGTATGGGGCACTAAACTCCACTAGTTATGGAAAGAGGGGGCTAAAAGTTAAGGAAAATGGCTAAGCTAGGGAGCTTAAGCCAAAAGGGAATATTATATTAATATTCCTTAAAGTATGAAGTATGGATAATTATTTTATCCTAAGTTCTAAGGATGGGGACAAGTGGGCCAAAGTAGCTCTCAACATGGCAAGTTTCAAGTTGGGAACATGCATACATATAGTTTGGACTTCGTTCATTTTTCCATTCATTCATGCATTCCACCACCATTCACTCACTCATTGAGTTGTCCTCTGTACCTTCCTATCATTGTACCTGTACCTGTACCTGGTTATCTTGGGGAGCTAGAATGAAGAAGTGGGTTGTCAGGCCCATGGGATACTGAAGAGGTGGGTTGTCAGGCCCGTGAGCAATTCTCTCTAGGTGAGAGAATTGTTGAGAATTGATTTCCGAAAGGTGCCAAAATGTAGCTACAGGGCTCTGAGACTTGTTGTTCGGCCTGTTGCTAAAGCCTCAGAAAGGAAGTGGGGTAGCCAAAGGACTGTTGAGTAGAGAAGGGGCACACTTCATGGGGTGGGACAGGTATGTGGGGAATGAGGGACTGTAGGTTATTATTTTGAGTTGACACCTGTGTCAGAGTCTTTACCGTTGTCTGAGATACATAAGCCTGGTTAGGAACCCCTTTACCTAGGTGGAGTTTAGTCCCAGCTCAGGGGTGATCCATTGCTCAGAGTGATGAGCAACGTAGTCTAAGGTTGGGAGGTTCGTGGAAGGTCTACACACAGTTAGTGATATTCTTACCAAGATAAGTGTCAATTGTGTGTTAAATTACATGCAACATTATTGTTTATGTGTTTATTTTTATGGGTTTTTTTCCTGTGTGTGGATTATACCTGTCTTTATATTTATGGGTATTGCTTGTTTATGTTGCATGTATATGTTTACTATTATTTCCGAATGAATCTATGCATTTACAAAATGTATTTGTCTATTTTAAGTTATATATATAAAGTTCCTCAAGATTTTTTGTGTGTATATATTTAATTTGTATACAGTTCGAATTTTTTTATGTGGCATAGCCCAGTTGGATGTCGAGGATGTTACAATATGGTATCAGAGCATGAAATATTTTTGGTCGCATGACCCGACCTGGGTGGTCGGGTATGTTACAATATGGTATCAGAGCTCGAGTTTTCAACACTAAGCCTGGATGGGCCGAGGAAGTTGAGCTGAAGTGAAATTTCACAGAGAATTGATTTCGAAATGGCCAAATTTCAAGTTACAAAGCGTCCATGGTAAACATTTGAAGCAATTGCATGGAATTGAGAAAAAGCCCCAATTTCTGTTGTTAAATTCATGAGAAATTTGAGAAATTTGGCCAAGTGGTGAGATATTCTTAATTTAATATCTGTTCTAGCAAATTCAGACCTAGAATTGGTTGAATTTGAAGTTACACATAAGTCATGATAGATGGAGAGAGATTAGTTGATTAAAATTCTCAATTTGTGAATTGTGTTTGGGAAAAAATTGTTCTAGGAATGTCAACCATCAACTATTTGTTGTTGCATAGGTTGAATTGGTGTTATCGGGGTGAAATTGAACAAATTTCATAGTTTCAAAATGTCTATAGTGAAAATTGGGA
>JZKD02S1872731.1:303338-321724 GCA_000966675.3 Picea glauca
TTATATGATCGTAAGGCAATCTTCTACAGGACAAAGAATCAATATCAATTCACTAAAGCAGGTCAAGATTATGTGGTTCATGCTCATCATGTTAAAGAAAATAAAACACTTCAAATAATGAAACAATTAAAGAAGGCAGTGCAAGCAAACAACAAATCAATAATTGTTTCAAATGAAGTAATCGATCTTAAGCAAGAACAATAAATGTTTGTTGAATGGAAAATCAATCATAAGTTGCTTCAAGATAAGCTCATGTCGTGCAAATACTTCAAGTATATCAGTTCATTTGCAGTCATATTTTTGATGCTATCATTAGTAATGTTGTCTACATGGATGGTAGTGGCTTCAGTAAGATGTAACAGGGTTCAAATGGCTAACAATATACTATCAGTTGTCATGATTGTGTTACAGTTGATTTTGATGAGACAGGTGCACAGGACAGAGTTCAGAGACAGAGGACAAGTTGGGTGGCCTATCGCGAGCTTGTTGAATGGTCAGTAACCTTTTGGGGACCAAAAGGTCTTTTAGTGGGGAGGTGTGATCCATAATCGGATCCAGAAGCCTGACAGGGCTAAAAAGGGCTCAAAAATGAAAGTGCTCAGAATCTGATGAAACCAACGCCATTGCGTCCATCTTGTCTTCCTGATTTCGGCCATATATTTACTTCATCAAATGGGCTCTGTATGCGAAAGTTATCGCGTTCTGATCGAAAGCCCAAATAGGTAAAAAGTCAAAGGTCAACTTATCAAAAAGTCAATGTCGATGTCAGCATGACATCAGCATGTTGACTGTGCAGGAGGTGATGTGGCACTCTCTGGCTAGTGGTGATTGGGCAGGTTCGCTGACAGGGCAGACATGTGGCAGACAACTGGACCAGTCAATAGTTGACAAGTGGCATTAGTCCGTCGAATGGGGAGGTGCCACATGGCCCAGTCATGGGAAGCTATGTGGCACCCAGTCATTAGTCGAAGTGGCAGGTTCCAAAAATTTATTTGGAGTCCATGGGGGTCGATCCCATGACCTCTTGGACCAGTCCAACTCCTTAACAAATGACCAAATGCCAATGCACCATACGTGTTCCTTGTTATATGCATCCACAATATTTTATTATAAAGTGTATTATTGTAATGGGCAGAAGGGGGCTGGGGCCCCATCCTGTGGGCGTATTGTATGTTATATGACCACACATTTAAAAGGCCGACGCCTACAGCTCATGGTTATATTAAAACCATATGCCCACACCACAACACATAGTTTACCACAATTCCATGGGAATAGGCTTGTGATTAGAGTGGTTAGCAGTTAGCGCAGGGGTGGTGCCTTGTTTTAAGGCCACGATTCTAGCCTTCCACCATTTGTTTCAGGACTTGGTCCCATTGTAATATGCCAAATGACCACATGTTTCGAGTTATGGGCCAGCGCTCATCCCTTTAGGCTGGCGCTTGGCCATATTAAGTGCATGTGACCGAGAATAGGGGGCGCGTGCCCAACCCTAAGGGATAATCCCCTATTATTATACAAAATTGGGTTTTTTGCCAATGTTTTGGGATTTTTAAATGATTTTATGCCTGTTAATGGAGGATTTTGCCCATTTTTGGGAGATATTGGGCATTTTTGGAGCCCAAATTTTGGGAGGAAGTTGGGGATGGATAACCAACTTCAGATCTATATAAACCAGGCCTGGTTGAGGCCATGGAAGGACAGTCAAATCAGAGTTATGCTGAAAGGAAGCCAAGCCAAAGCCATTTTTATGCAGGGAAGCTATTGAGGAGCAGACGCTTGCGAGCCATTTCTGGGAGCTCCGGACATCCATTTTGCGTGCCGTTTTCTTTGTTGGGTTCTAGAGATCTGGAAGAACATGACCAGATTAGTCTTGTAGCCTATTGGCATTGCTACGATGACTTTTTAGCTTTTTAACAGAAATAAAGAAGCCTCCCCCAGAGAGACAAAGGCTCGAAGACGTAGGAAACATTGTGTCGAACTCCGTTATCAATTCTCTTGTTATGGTTTGTTGTTTATTACTTCATTTCAGATCTGCATATGTGTATATGGTTGTCATAATTCCTCTATTTTCCTCATTCTTTCATTAAGCTTCTCAATTGGATAATTAATGCATGCAAAATTAAAACTCAACCATAGTCATTAAAAGATCCTACGGATCACTAATCGGTGCAGGGATAGATATAACTGATGCCACGTTGGATCGATCAAAATGAGATGAAAATAAAATAGTCACCACAAAGAAGGAGTTGGACCATCTGCACCATCTGGAAAAATATTAACAGGACTCAATGCAAGAAATAGTTTTCTTGAAGAGTAAATTCTGAGAAGCATATGCACAATTCATGAGCGAAAGACATCTCTTCATTGCATGTGTAGCCAATTTTCAAGAAGACACTCTCATGGTACTGGAAACCTATAAAGATGTGGAGAGATGGTATTTAAAGGCATATCAGGCTATGGAATGAATAGATTAAATTAAAGAAGTACAGAAGGGCTAAGACACAGAGGAGCATGGAATCTGAGCACTGATGGATAGCAGCATATCCTGAATCAGGAAAGAAGCCAAATACTAGGTAAGTATGGTCCAACAACCTCAATGAATGATACAAGAAAGGTGGGATGAGTGTGAGAAAATCTGGGAGAAGATCAATCGAGAGATGAAAGACATTGGCCTTCCAGATTTCGGCTCACATGAAGACTTTGTTGATTTGCATGACATAGTCAAACGGCATGCAGAACATGACTCAGCATGGGAAGTAGAGATTGCGGAGGTGGCGAGCATGACACCAGGTCAAGTAAAGAAGTTTATGGAACACCCGATCAAGGATCGTGCAGTACTGCAATGTTTAAGTGCCAAGATGATCAGATATAGAGAACAGGAAATAAAGATAAAGGAAACCCTCTCAGCCCTGATGGACCAACACAGATTCCCGTATGCTAACACATGCGAGGATATCTTCGTCAAGTGGTCAGAGTATGAGTAGATTCATCCACTCTAGTAGAACCAGTAGATGATCTCAAGAGAACAAAGATATCAAGCACCACATGTCCTTCTTTTTTTTTTACTTAACACAAACTTTTAGTAGCTGTTTTAAGTTAGTAATTCTTTATAAATAAGAGGATCAACCTCTTGGGAAAGGTCGATGGTTTTGGGAAAGACCCTTTTTTTTATAGAATTGTAAATAATTATTTCTGAGCAACTTTAATTAAGAAGTTCTGTTTAGAGCCATAGACAAATTTTATTTTCATCAAAAGCGTTATGTGACTGGATTGAGGAGGAACTACTTCCATATTTGAATTCAATAGTTGATGCAGTAACGAGTAAGAGTTTCTAAATTTATTGATAAGCTATCTTTTCAGTACTTTAAACAGTTCTTTTGTTCTAAATGATGAAAAGCGAATCATTGTGTTAATATGTGATTGATGGTAGAGTTAAGGAAACTATTTTTCTTGCACTTATCTTTATTGCATGTGTATTTTCTTTCCATAATTGTTGTCTCAGTCAGTGTTGAAACACTAGCAAGTTAACGTATTATTACTAGACTTGTAATAAGTGTGAATATCATTGTCTACACGCCAGAGCACAAGGGTTATCCCAAGCTCAACATTCTTCAGTAGTTAATATTTTCTTCTATCAGTTGGTTTATACCATCACCCTTATTTATTGGACTCATCTAATAATTATAGAAAAGACAAAAAGATAATCGTTTAACCTGAAGGAGGAACTTTCACAGAAAGATACCCTATTAATCACTAGTAAGGCCCATCGATAAATTGGCCATATCGAAAGATCTGGAGAACCATTCCACTCATCAAATGCTGTAGATTCTAATTGGGCCTCTAAGGTGGGTTTGGTTCCTACTGTTGAGTAAAAGGATCTCGGACCCCTCAACATAATTGGCGCTAGAAGGAGGGCTGATGAATGAATTGCTAATGTTATTTCTGATAATATATTTCTCTTAGCCTGTAGATTCAAAATAGCACACATGCATGGCTAGTCATTCTCAAGACAACCCACATACAAAGAGTACTCCCAAGACGAGTAACTCACCTCATCACGAGGAAGTAGAACACATATTCCCTGAAATACCTTACACTCTTCCCCACGAAGAGTTGAACCAGTTCAGAAGAATCACAAGAGCTTACACATGACAAATTGGAGCGTTACCTTTAGCTCCTTTATTTCCTCATAGAAAACAAGTAAGAAGACCAATTGTTGACACCCCTGACTAGGTTTTTGTTCACATGGTAGAAGACCTGATAGATTTTTCCCTCACTGAGATTGAACAACCCCTTAATCTGATCTCCGAAACACCAGTTGGTAACTACTCTGAACTTGAGGATTTTGAATCTGACGAGGAAGGGTCTAACTCGGATCGCTCATCTTCTGGATTAGAAGACATGGAGGAAAATAATGACAAAAATGAAGAAAGGGGATATCAACCTCAATATAATAAACCATGTTTGGCCAAAGATGCTCTGGAAATCCTAGGATGAGTACATAACCTACCCTAACATTCGGATAAGCTACTCCCCAAATTTGACCCTAAAACCTATGGATTTCCTGAATACCATATCAAAAAGTTCATATTAGCTATAATATTGATGAATGTACAACATGAGGATGTATTGTGTAGGAGTTTTCCCTATACCTTTGAGAATTTGGCCTCGACTTGGTATTTTAACTGGCCCGTTGGATCCATAACTAGTTGGATGAAGTTTCAAAAATATTTATTAGACAAATTTGTAGAAGAAACCACCACAGGAGATTTAATGGTTGAACTTTTCACCACCACTATGAGTTCAAAAGAAAATGTTAAATATTTCAATCAACGGTTTACCACTATCCTGAACAAATTACAACCCAAATCTAAACCTACTCAGGAGTTGCAGATTGCGGTATACGCTAACACTCTACCTGCTTCCATCTCCATGTTCATAAAAAGGGCTACCAAACATACCCTATCTAAAAATTTTGAGGAAGCCAAAACAATCGAATTCCAAATGAAGGGATGCAAAGAGGGACAAGTCTCACTAGTTAAGAAGGAGGCTCAACGTCCACCTAGGAGAGGACTTTTGTTGACTAGACCCCTGGGAAAACAAGCAGAACAAGCTCCCGAAAAGGGAAGTGGGGACATAGAATACCTACAATGGATGATAAAGAAACTTTTGAACGAAATCATAGACATGAAAAGAAGTTTCAGGGAAGGAAACCAAGGTCAAAGGCCTTATTAACCCTTTTTTAAGAGAAACCTGCCTTTTAAAGCAATTGAACCTCCCACGACAAACTTAAACATCGACCTGGGGAATGTATCATCCAAATATTTTTGTACATACCATCAAGAGAAACATTCTGAAAGAGACTGTCCCCAATGGGTGCACGCTATGAATTTAGTGGCCTATTGGTTCCTAGACGAATTTTCTCTTACCGGACAATAAAGTGGCTCAACGGTAAATATCATTGATCAGGAAGAAATTGAGCCACTAGAAGAAACAACCATGATTTTTTGGGATCCTGACTTGTCGATGCCTCTCGACGATGTATTTGAGGTCCAGGAACCACCCAATGAAGTTTTGGTTGTACAAACGCGAAGTAGGGGTCAACCGGGGAAAAATAATCCCACCACTGTTCAATCCTCGAGAGGGAAACAAATATCCGATCACTCAAAAGCACCAATTATATCCCAAAGAAACCCTATAAACATACACATGAGGGAAACACCTAAGCTATGATACAACATAGTAGAAGACTTAAAGAAGTTGAAGGCTAATGTGTCGGTCATGGACATGTGCATGATCCCCCAACAAAAGGACTTCCTGTTACAAGCCTTAAAATCAATATAAGCCCCTATGACGAGCACTGACCTAGGTGAGGTCCCATCCCACACAGGTTTAAAGAATAAACCAAGTGTGAATTCTTGCTCTTTAAACAAAAGAGGAAAGCCTTTTGTCCCTCCTTTCCTTTTAACGTTTGAAGTCTTCAACAGAAAACTGCATAATTTCTTAGTCAATTCAGAAGCTTCCTCCAACCTCATGCCATTGTCAATTTGCAAGAAATTGAACGCAACTCCACTCAAAAGTGATAAGCATGCTATACAAATAGATAGGACTCAAGTAAAGTTTATTGGGAAACTTAAAGATGTCATGATCAGAATGGATACACATCCGAAATTTGTTCAAGTAATTGACATAATCGTAGTAGACATCCCAGAGGCTTATGGACTGTTACTTAGTCGAGATTGGTCCAAGAAATTAAATGGGTACTTTAGAACAGACTGGGCTCACCTCTGGTTACCATTAAAGGGATATACAAACATGATTAGGATCAATAGGGAAATATATCTCAAACACATTGTTACCAATTTAGAAGCTTTCAACAAACCCTCATCGACAAATTTCCCTGTGTTAGGAAACTACTCCTGGGATTTTGATTTTGACAATTTTTCCCCTCTCTCATCTGATGTACCTCTCACTCAAAACTTTGAAATGAATTTTCAAGTAAATCTAATGGCAGTCGCTGAAGAAAGAATCCTTTTTCAAGACCCTATGTTGGGAGAAACAGACAAAGAAGATGGGGGCGAGAAAATAACTAGGCATGAAGAAATTACTAAATTTTTCTCACAAGTTTGGACACTGTATTTTGATGGGTCTAAATCACAAGAAGGGTTTGGGGCAGTATGTATTCTCATTGACCTGAAAGGGAAGTGAAACTTCCTATCCTGCAGACTAGAATTTGAATGCACCAATAACATTGTTGAGTATGAAGCACTAGTGCATGGACTGAAGAAATCCATTGACTTGGACATCAAGGAACTGAAAGTCTTTGGAGATTCCAAAATCATTGTCAGGCAAGTAAATAATACTATACATTGAAATTCACCTCACTTAAAGAATTATCAACAAATGGTACACAACCTGATAGACAATTTTGAGTCTTTCAACATTACCTCTGTTCCCAGGATGAAAAACACACTTGTTGATTCCCTAGCCACTACAACCTCAATTTGGAAGACTATGAAGCCTCTAGGTTCACTGTGGAACTTCTCTACAAACCATCAGTACCCAACAATATTTCTAATTGGAAGGTTTTTGAAGGAGATGAACAGATTGTATATTTTCTAACAAATCAAGAGAATTTTAAAGATTTGTCTATTGATGATGACGTATTCCAAGACCAACTGGAAAAAAAAAGAAGAAACAAAATCCCACCAACAAAATAGGGGACAAGACCATGATGATGATCATTCCAAATTTCACACGATACCTAAAGGGATGGCCAGTTTGGAAGATCTCTTCGACTTGAGAGAAAGGTTTAAGGGGCCGAAGAATGCAAAAACAGGGAGCTCATTCCCTTTACATGAAACTGTAAACTTAGGCACCCTTGAGAACCCCAAGAATGTGAACATGGGTAAGACAGTATCCACAGAATATAGGAAATCTTATATCAAGTTGTTTAAGGAATACCAGGATATATTTGCCTAGTCTTACAAGGAACTTAAAACATATGATACTCGCATTATAAAACATACAATCCCATTAGAATATGGAGTAAAACCCTTCCAACAAAAGCTCAGGAAGTACCATCCATATATGGAACCCCTGATGTATCAAGAGATAAATAAATTGTTAGATGCTAAGATTATCTTTTAGGTTAGACACTCTGCCTGGGTATCCAATTTGGTTCCTGTCAAGAAAAATTTTGGGGAGATCCACCTGTGTGTAGATTTCAGAAACCTTAACAGAGCATCATAAAAGGATAACTACCCAGTCCCACCCATGGAACAACTCTTGCATACCTTGTTTGGCTCCGAAATATTTTCCCTTCTAAATGGTTTCTCAGGTTATAACCAGGTCCTAGTTTCAGATGAAGACTGACTAAATACTACCTTCAGAACCAAGTGGGGAAATTTTGCTTATAATTGCATGCCCTTTGGGATGATTAATGGAGAGGCAACCTTCCAAAGGGCCATGGATGTAGATTTTTGGGGATTAACAAATGTGTAGTAGTATATTTGGACGACGTGACTGTGTATTCAAAGAGAAGAGAAGACCACATCCAATGTCTAACCCAAATTTTTGAAAGGTGTAGGAATATGGAATATCTTTAAACCCTAAGAAAAATATCGTTGGTTTTGAGGAAGGGAAACTACTAGGTCATATTATATCTCATGCAGGAATTCATATAGACCCCGAATGAATAAACGCAATAGGTCAACTTCCCTTGCCCCATAAAAAAGATTTGCGAGGATGCATAGTTTAAGTGGTATGACAAGTGAAAATATGCCTTCAACAATATCAAGATTGTGATCTCTCAAGCTCCAGTGTTGTGAAGTATCGACTTTAGTAAATATTTTTTCCTCTATACTTTCGCCTCCAACCAATACTTAGCTACAATATTGACCCAGAAGGATGATGACAACAATGAGGCACCGATGTCATTTATGAGCACTAATCTCCAAGGAGATGAATTAAACTACCCTGCTATAGACAAACATGCTTAGGCAGTATACAAAGTAGTAAAACATTTCAGATCTTACATCCTGAAAAATCACACCAAAGTCATTGTGCCTCGTCCCGTAGTGCGACCCCTGTTTACTCAATAGGAGATGGGAAAGAGAAGGTATGGAGAGTTTCCTCACTATAGCTTGCCCAGGCTTCAAGAGGACAACCCTCATCAATTATTCAACAAAGAATTGATACCCTCCTCATGCTTGAAGATGAAAGAGAGAAAGCTAAATCTAAGTTCATTGCTCATTAGTAGATAGTTAAAATATGGTTTGACAAGCATAAGGCCAAATATAAAAGTTTTGAAGTAGGAGACTTAGTCCTGAAATGGGATAGAGAAAACGAACCTAAGAGGAACATTTGAAGTTTCAAAACCTATGGCTCAAACCTTTCAAGGTATCCGAGAAAATTGGGGCAGGCACATATCGATTGAAAAATTTGAGGGGGAAACCCAACACCCTCCCAGTGAATGGCCAAGCCCTAAGACAACACTTCTCTTAAAAAAAAAAAAATGTATTTTTCATGTTGCTTTTAAAATATATTCTAATTAGGATAAATGTGTAGGTTTAGGGTAGGATGATTGCAAATTCCTTTTTATTTTTGTCTTTTCTTTTGCTTGGTATTTTACTGTAATTAATTTGTGTTCCGTAAAGCAGTGGTTGACTTTAATAAATATGGTGTAGCAAACTATTCTTCTAACTTACGCTTACGTGCAACATAAGAAACACTGGGCAATTACAAATTTCTTAAAGGAGATCTATATCTTATCTTTGCAAAGAACACAACCTTGGTAAGTGATGAAATATCTACTTGGTGGTCTAGTAAGTCCCAAAGGGAAATATGGCTAGTTGGAAAGGATCACATGTACCTCTATATAGAGCTAGGAAGAATTTCACCTTAACAATTTCACCTTGCATATAACAGACATCCTCCTCTCCAACTCACCCGTGGAATTTCTTCCAGAAGTAAATCGATTATATTAAAATGCATGCAAAGTTAGAGAGGGTATGTAGATAACTCCATCGGGGCTATGGATGCTCACTAGCAGTGGAGCAAGGTCTGCGACGTTAGGGTGATTCCGTCGGGGCTATGGATGCTCGTTGGCAGCGGAGCAAGGTCTGTGACGTTGGGGTGACTCTACTGAGGCTATGGACGCTTGCTGGCAGTGGAGAAACACCGTAGGGAGGGAATAATAATAACTAAAATTACCTTGAGCCAGTGAATGCCTTACCCAACTATTTTCAAAGAGGGGCGTGGATCAAGTTCAAGAGGAACGAAGGTGGAAAAAGGGATGAACTCCATAGGTGGACCCGGATTCATGAACCTGGGAAGTTGTACACGCATGGATAGGAAATACCCTGATGAAAGTGAAGCCAGTTAGTTTCTCAATTAGCTTCTACACAAGCTAAGCCCAAAGGAAGGAGCATAAATCATGTTTTCGCCGAGAGAATTGCCATTTGTTGAGTGCTCAACACACCCTAAAAGTATTTTTTTATCTTTTGGGTACCACTTGTTTTCTTTTCTTTCTTCTTTTTGAATTGAGTTCATTGTGTAGGGATCATTAAGTTTTGACATTTTAATTAAGAATACACAGCTAAAATTTGTGACCCGCACACCTATTTTGGGCATCGGAAAAATATGAGCAGTAAAATGACCACGTAGCAACGATAACCGCTGATGTATCATCGACATCAGGAAAAAGGAAGAAGGAGTGCGCTGATTGTTAACTATGTTCGCGAGGAAATTTTCAGAAAACTATCGATATCCCATCGACGTAGACAAAATATGAAAAGGGAAAAACACTAACATAGGCCATAACGAAACCCCAATCACTGATTAGTGATGCATTGTTCGGATTCAGTGAAACCCCAAAGTTTTAAATTATGGAAATTTTCACGTTGACACATTGCCAATCACCGATCACAGATGTATTTTCAGCATCGACAAGTTTTGAGAGGCATAATATGGGAACATTTGTTTCAACATCTTGTCGATCCTCGATACTTCTTCGACATCGGTGGGATAGGAACTATTTGGAAAAACATGTATCTAATGAAAATCCTCGATTCCGAATAAACTCTTAGGCGAAGGAGCCAAATTCAAACGCCACGTGTCTTTGCCGCGTAGGCAATTCGTACGACCTTGTTTCATCATGAGCCACCCTAAGTTGCCCCGTGCCCTAGTCGCACTTCCAGGTCATGTTTTCCACATAATAATTGTATGGAAAGTTGGATCGACATCAAATATTTTTCTAAAAGATATCAACGAACATTGTCTACGAAAAACGTCGACCTCCTATCCACTCGTTCAAAATCAACAGAATGATGGGATGTTTACGACACAAAATAAGATCAGATTCTGTCATTTAATAGGCCAATTAATGTTTCGCTCTGCATACATTGTTGTCATGTGCACCAACCAAATAACGAGAGTTTGAAATTGTCGATGAGCCACAACATAGCCTGCTCCTACACTGCCAGCCTACGTCTGCATTTAATCCCGATAATAATGCGGATCTTGGCGATGGATTTTGTAAAACAACATTCACGCCCCGAATTGAAGAATTGATGCTATAAGGTAAGTACGCTTTGTGTTTAAATTAATAAGACAGTTTCAAACCCCAACATTATGCACACAAATTTTCTCATTCTTAGAGTAGTCAAAGGAGAGAAATAAGCGTCTCAAGAGTTGCACTCAATTCTCAGAATTTCAAAACCAAGTTAAGCTAGTGCGAATAAGAGGTATGTATTGATTTTATTATTTTGGTGGTTGCATTTTATATATATATCAATATCCTCTCTACAAGACGGTGTCTAACTCTGCTCTCTTTGCAGGAAAATGCCTCCAAGGAAGCCAACGACCAGACATTCGCCAATGGCACCAAATTTGAAGGAAGCAAAGGTCGGTGAAGGATCTTCTCCCAGTGTTGTGAGGTAGTTGGAGTTTGCTACTAAAGTGGTGTCGGTCATCAAAACGTCTACCAAGAAGGAATTTTCCCAGCCCCCTGCATTTAATGACATAGAGGCGAGCACTGGGTCAATGATAATGCTCCTGCAGTGGGTATATTTGTTCAAGAGGATTAACCAGGAAGATTACCCAGAATTTATTCCCCACAGCGACCCATATGTAAGGACACTCGATGACCAGGTTTTTTCAAACATCTAGCGGTCATGCCTGCATATGGTAGCCTATTGAACCCTGGTCTTTCCATGTATTGAGACCCTAGGGTGGATAATCGATCATACAGATGCAGTGAAGTTCCTGGTCAATGATGAGAATGGTGGATGCGTCGGTGTTTTTCTCTCGATGGAGGTCCAAAATTCTACAAGCTCAGAGACTCGGAGGAGTGGTTAAACATGGATTTCATAGTGAAATTCTATGAGTTCCATGACACCAGTAGATTGATGGCCTCCTGGTGGAAGGAAGACAAAAAAATCACAAACCGGAGCAACGGCTAGTATGGGACAACAAATCTAAGGGAGCCATACATCTATTTAATGGCTCTAATCTTCCGATTGTATGGGGAGAGGGATTGCGCTAAGTTTTCAGAGGCATGGATTCCCTTGGCATACAATGTGGCCATCTCCGGGAGTAGCTTCAACTGGGGAGAAATCATTTCTAAACAATTGAGCACCAACATATTGCTGGCCCAGACACCAAAGGATGGAGAAGCACCCGCTTTTCACATGGCATCATACTTGCTAAATGTAATCTATGCAAGAAACATCTTTGTAGGCATGAATCTGAGCTGGCATGTCGTTGAGCTACCTGTACATGTCTACTTCAGCATTATGTGGGAAAACAGGTACAAAAAATCCTATTCTCTCATTTGCGATGAATTTATAGCTCAGATTTATTTTATTATTTTTAAGAGAGAATGACCAAGACTTTTGGCAGCGACCAAGAAAATGATCTCAAAGGTAGGCCACTGGTACCTAGAAGAAAGCGATACTTATATCAGGGTGTTTGGGGCTACCTTTGCACCACATCTACTCCACGTTCACGTCCTAGACCGGCTCTTCGTGGGATAAATCTATTACCTAACCATCCTGTAGGGTTATAATGCCACTCTGGTTAAAGATAATAAGCGAGATTTCATACCTTATGGTTTCCATGTAGGGTTTTACATGGTGGAGGATAATGCAAAAGCTAAACAAGAGGGTTTGAGCCAGTTGGAATACATATTCCCAATAGGTTGATTTTGCAAACATGACCCTAGAGGCCCATTACTTCAACATGCATCACAAGTCTCTTCCTGTTGGCCATACACACACGATAAGTTTGAAGACGAGATCTTTACAGAATGTGCTCAGGACTGGGAGGAGGTGCTACATAGAAAATCTAACCCAAATATGACTAGGTTTAAATCTATGAGTATGGATGAGCAAGTCGAAACGATAGAACAGATGGCTCAAGAATCCCTCAGGGTTAGGGAAGAAAACATAGCAGTAAAATCCACAGAGGGGGATGTTGTTGTTAAAAGAAGCCCAAAGAGTCATACAAAGGTTAGAAAACGATCCCCAACTTTTATAACCTATAAGGATCACCCCGACCGACCCAATCAACATCGGGGAGGAGATAAATGGCTCAGAATCAACCCCACTAGAGGAAACTGTCGATCCAGAAAACCCTAGAGTTTGATCACCACAGGCCAGATCACCGATGACTATTCTAGACCAGTAGGAGATTCCAAGAACACCAGGTGAAACGGGTGTACCTAACATCCTCTTTGATCTAATTACCATCTATAATGATGAAGAGAGCTCAGAGTTCTCGCTTATAACTCTAGTACCAATCACAGAGGAGAAATAACCAGGGGAAACATTTGTGCCAACCTCCGATTCTTCGATTCTAAAACCTCGGTAGGGCGACCATGAGGCTGAGAGTATCCTAGAAACTGAATTTATCAACCTATTGGGGACCTCGAAAGACAACTCCAAGGATGAGCTAGGCTCTGGTGAACAAGAAGAGGAATTGAAAAAGCTAGATATCGACACCTCAATAGTTGATCACCAAGTTAATGTTGATCCTGTGACTGTCTCTCCATTTAAATCCAATACTCCACCAGCTAGAGGACAAATCATTATAACATACACAATTTTCCCCTGTCAAAGTAGTACAAGAGCGGGTCCTAGAACAAATATATATGACAGGAATCCTGGGAAACACTCTGACCTCGGGAGACCAACAGATCCCTGATCCCGTGGATGAGGTCGCCGATATACAGGCAATTGCTTATGAAAAAAAAAGGAAATCCATAATGAGGAGGAAAACCAAGAAAAGGAGGCTCACGCTGGATAGCATTCTTCTTATCACCACAGAAGAAAAATTGATCAACACAGAAAATGTGAAGACAACTGAGCTAATTGGCGCAAGGATGGATATAATTGATGCCACGCTAGATCGAGAAAAACGAGATGAAAAGGAAATAGCTACCGCAAAGAAGGAGCTGGACCATCTACGCCATATTACTAGGACTCAACACAAGAAACTGTTTTCCTGAAGGGTGAATTCCGAGAATCATATGCACAATTCATGAGTGAAAGACATCTCTTCACTGTATGCATATCCGATTTTCAAGAAGACACTCTCATGGCACTGGAAACCTGTAAAGATGTGGAGATATAGTATGAAAAGGCATACTAGGATGTAGAACGAATAGATTATATCAAAGAAGTACAGAAGGTCTGAGACATGAACGAGCATGGAATCCGAGTGCTGATTGATAAAATCATCTCCCGAATCAGTAAGGCAACTGAATACTGGTTAAGTATGGCCTAGGAACCTCAACAAAAGATACATGAAAGGTGGGTCGAGTGCGAGAAAAGCTGGGAGAAGATCAATCGGGAGATGAAAGACATTGGCCTTCCATAGTTTGGCTCACCTGAAGACTTTGTTGATTTTCATGACATAGTCAAACAACATGCAGAACATGACTCAACATGGGAAGTGGAGATCACGCAGGTGGCGAGCATGACACCAAGTCAGGTAAAGAAGTTTATGGAACACCCGATCAAGGCTCGTGTAGTATTGCAACGTTTAGGTGCCAATATGATCAGATATAGAGAACGTGCAATAGAGATAAAGGAAACCCTCTCAGCCCCGATGGACCATCACAGATTCTCATATGCCAACACATTCTAGGATCTCTTCATCAAGTGGTCAAAGTATGAGAAGAGTCATCCACTCTAGTAGAACCACTAGACGATCACAAGAGAACAAAGAGATAAAGCACCATGTGTCCTTCTTTTGTTTTACTTAACACAAACTTTTAGTAGCTATTTTAAGTTAGTAATTCTTTCTAAATAAGAGGATCAAACTTTTGGGAAAGGTTGATGGTTTTGGGAAAGACCCTTTTTTTTAGAATTGTAAAGAATTATTTTTGAGCAACTTTAATTAAGAAGTTATGTTTAGAGCCATAGACAAATTTTATTTTCATCAAAAGTGTTATGTGATTGGATTGAGGAGGAACTACTTCCATCTCTGAATTCAATAGTTGATGCGATAACGAGTAAGATTTTTTGAATTTCTTGATAAGCTATCTTTTTAGTACTTTAAACAGTTCTTTTTTTCTAAATGATGAAAAGCGAATAGTTGTGTTAATATGTGATTGATGGTAGAGTTAAGGAAACTATTTTTCTTGCACTTATTTTTATTTCATGCGTATTTTCTTACCATAATTGTTGTCTCAGTTAGTGTTGAAACACCAACAAGTTAGCGTATTATTACTAGACTTGTAATAGGTGTGAATATCATTGTCTGCACGCCAGAGCACAAGGGTTATCCCAAGCTCAACGTTCTTCAATAGTTAATATTTTCTTCTATTAGTCAGTTTATACCATCACCCTTATTTATTGGACTGATCTAATAATTATAGAAAAGACAAAAAGATAATTGTTTAAGCTGAAGGAGGAACTTTCACAGAAAGATACCGTCTTAGTCACTATTAAAGCTCATCGATAAATTGGCCTGATCAAAATATCTAGAGAACCATTCCACTCATCAAATGCTGCAGAGTCTAATTGGGCCTCTAAGGCAGGTTTGGTTCCTACTGTTGAGTAAAAGGATCTCAGACCCCTCAATAGGTCCTCCGTGTAATCTAAATTTTAACCAATTATGTATGAAAAAATACTTGGGTGTTGTTGGTAACATATCCATTGTGATATATGTTTGTGAGTATACAATTGTACCCAAATGATAAAAAGAAAGAATATACAAGAAATCAATTTATTTAAAAATAGAAAGTAGCCAACTTCCCACTTAGACCATTCCAAGGCAAAATCAAAGAGCTCATGTGAACAAAAGCAAAAGCAATTTAACTTCAGGACATAAGGAGAATAAACAGTAGGATTGCTTGTTTATTTTACAAACCTCATCTATTATAATGTTGAACATAAATTCCCTCCTTGAACGTCAAAGGTAGGAAGCCATTAAAATATTCATAAGAACCTAAATTCTGAGCCCATTGAAAAATCTAAAATGATGGCATGAGATTACAGATGGAAACACAAAATAGATCAAGGCCAACCTTTATGCATACAATGAAGTTAGGGATGACCTTTGAATTAAATTTTTTCATGCTTTTGTGCAAACCCAACCTTAGAATTATGAAGGGGGTTTACATATATTTTTGTGGTGAATAGGAATGTTTAGCACAGATAAGAGAAGAGTAGAGTAAGGAAAATGGATATTAGCGGGAGAAGAGTAAGGAAAAGGGATATCAGTGGGATTCAAACTGACAATGGAAGGAACAAAAGATAGCTCTACTTCTTTTATCAATAACATTCGTCCATTCATTAGCTTTGTAGGGGAAGATGCAATGAGGAGGAGAGGAGAGTTGAAGAGAGAGAAAATAGTAGAAAAACAGGGCTAAGGGTAGTTAATCAATGAAATGAAATAAATAAATAAATACCTATGCAATGAAGGATTAGAAGTTAGGCTTGCCAATATCTTTGATGGAGATCTTTTGTAATTATATCTTGGTTTTCTTCAGTAAGATTTGAGATTAGCTTGAGCTGAGAAATTCGCCATTCATGGCCTTTTGTGTTTCCAAAAGAAAACACCTCCTGCAGTTCTCAGACGATGGAATATGTATTAATGGCCATCTCTAACACAAGAATTTGTGAAGTATTACCCCCAAAGCTAGATATTTTCATATGCATCGGTGTAGATATGAAAATGAGAACCTGGCCACCAAAATTGGGAGTAATTAGCTGAAAGATTATTGTCCCAGTAATTTTCATGGACAATTATCACAATACAAATGCTATTATTGATCAAGAAGGAGGGCTCCAATATATGATATTCATTTCCAATGATATTGACCAAGAAAGAGGGATCCAATATGTCATATTCTAGTTGAGGTTGTGCAAACTATAGAATCTGGGCAGTATTGGCATCTATTGAAAGAGTAGAATCAAGTTGTTGGAAGAGCTCACTACATCTGGTCTTCCATTCTCTAATTTATGCGAGGATCTTGGGGCTACAGAAGAGGAAACAATCGATACACCATCCTCACTTTTTGTTGGTGCAATGGATGAGGAATTTGGCTTGTTCAAGGGCTTCCTTGATCTTTCCTAGACATCTTTCCACTAACTCTGGCAGTTGCCTTTGTTGATATTCAAATTGATTTTGAATATAGCATAATGACTCATTCATACATGCACGTTCCATGTTGATAAGTTGAACGTTCTCCCCCAACTTCATAACATCCTTCAACTATTTTAAAAGAGGACCAATAATGGTGTTGGTGACCTTTGTTGCCACTCCTAACCCTAGTACAGTCTTGAAATTTGTGGCCATATTAGCAAATGATAGAGAGAGAATGAAAATTATGTGAAGATTGAAACGAAAACAAGGGGAAAAAAAGGGGACAAGAGTAGGTATGTAACGAGGGAGAAATGGATTTGAGATCCAGGGTGCATCATAGATAGAAAGGAATAAGGACTCGAGACAAAGGGAAAACAAAGATGAAGAAGCTGCCACTTAGAGTCAGTGAAGGATAAGATATGTGGAGAGACGAATGATCAATTCTTGATTAACAGATGACAATTTTTTATTGGCATTTGACAGACGATGAAGGCCATGAGGAAAAACTCCCCACAAAAGAATGCCTTCAGCGTAATAATTACTAGTATTCCCTTGAAATAGGGAAAAAGGAATGCCAAAGCGAATTGGGGTGGTTATGTTATTTAAAGATCAAAATATTTTGTTTTTGGTTGGAAAATGAATACTTTACAAGGTTAATCTTCGTTCCACACCTAGAAATATATTTTCAATGATCATGTAACTTTTCAATAATCACAAATATGTGACCGATGCTTTTGAGAGGAATAAAATATGAAGAAGATGCACCGATTAAGAGGGTGAAGAGACAATGATGAAGGAAAACCAGAGGAAAATAATAGCATCATAAACTAAATCAAAGTTACCAAAAATACAAGGTAATAAAATATTGTGGAATGTATGGAGAAAAAATATTTGAAAACTCATCACAAAATATATTTTGCTACATATATGAAAATTTCAATTTCAATTTCTTCAATCATACAAACAAAACATTTAAAATTATAATAATTTGAAAATAAATATTTACAAACACTAGATAAATTAAGATATACATTTTAGACCCTATCTAGAGTACAACATTAAGATATAGACTAATTTTAGTCTCTTTATAACTTACAAATCTTATCCATAATTCTCATGTTTTAAGATGATTTCATTCTATATTTAATCCCTCTCAAACTTAAATAGTTGTTATCCATAAATTACATGTCCTAGGATGTGATTTCATTTTATATTAAAATTGTGTTACACAAGTCAAGCACAAACAATGAGATCTCATACACCAATTTGGTGTTATTCCATGACCATAA
>JZKD02S1872731.1:331685-352941 GCA_000966675.3 Picea glauca
TGGAATCAACTGAGCCTAGCAAGACAGATGTCTTCATCACGGGAGAAACGCCAAATAAGCAATTGAAGAATCAAGTTACCTATGATTTATAGGACCCCAATAGGTCCCATGTTCTGAACCATGAAATTTCGACACCCTTGCTGGTACAAATTATGCAAAACAATAACATTACAACATCCATTAGCTGGGCTATGAATCTAAGATTCCAAAGGCGAACTAGGAAAAGGAGGAAGAAAACCCTTTCATGAAGTAGTCACCTTCAGTTGAGATGTTAATTCTTTAATAATCATGGGAATGACCAAGGTATTTATTTGGTTCTCAGTGAGAATCAAAATGAAGGCATGCGAAATGTAGTTTTGGCCCATGTCCAGGTTGTAAACGACCTTTTCCAATACACCAGTGTTGTCAGCAAAGAGGAATCGTACCTAGAGGAAGTATGAAATTCAACCAAAACAAAAAATTCAAATACGTGTCATGCGTCCATAGGATATAGAGACGACGAAGGGCTAAGAAGAACTCTCCCTAAAATTTCAACCAAACAAAAAAATCAAATACGTGTCATGTGTCCATTGGATATGGACAAATGACGAAGGGATGAGACAAACTCTCCCTTAAAAAACACCTTCGCAACGATTTATCAGAACTTGATGATCATGATTGTGTTGTATCTTATAACAGATCCTACCAAACTTTTAATTTGCACCTGAAAAATGTGTGGCAACAACTCAGAGCACACTTTTCAGATTCCACCATTGTTTATGTCGACATTTATTCCATCAAATACGCTCTCATAGAAAATGCATCCGAATATGCTCTCTTGTAATGTCTTCTTGCAAATGAGCGTATCCCACACCTCTCTCTTTAGAGATAAGCTACGACAACTCTAGCTAGCTTGTATTGCTTTGAATTTTACAATTTTTTCCTATTACATTCATTAATAGAACTTGGGTTTCACTATATTATTGTGCTCTCTACAATATTTTTGTGGGATTATTATTTCAGTTAGTTACTTGCAATAAATTGAAGAAATATTTGAGAGGCCTCCTTAATAAAATTGAACATCTTCGACTTGCATTTGAATAGATGAGAAAAATATTCTATTAACTACTCCAAAGTTTGGACTATTGCAAATCCTTGGACACTGCAATTTGATTCTTAGTCTTAGAGATGTCCCTTGCAATTAAATCTTGTGGACTTCAAATGTTGTTTACCATCATTGATTTATTTATGTTTCAAATTCATATGGTTGTCTAAATTGTATGTTTGACCAATTATTCACGAGTATCAAGTTATCATTTGTATGGTTTGGATTTATAAGAGATGGAATGTCATCATAATGATCTATACTCTTGTTCCACATTTTACCGCCTACATTTTTGAATATATGTCCATGATACTCAGAATGATCTTTAATCATACAAATAATGGGTTCTTACACAAATAATGGGTTATCGTTCTTGTATAAAACTTTAAGTTTGACTAATTATTCTAGGACATGAGGATTACTATTTGTATGGTTTGGATCTCTAAAGCGCTGGAATTCAATGTTTTTTTCCAGCATTGTGATGATGATCTATTATCTTACTTGTTCCATGATTTGTCCCATTTCCCATCATCCCAATAATCTTAATCATAGTCATTGTTACCAAATTAAATTACTTCCATTGTAAAGTTCATTCATCAAGTGCTGGTGATCATCTAATGATCAAATAAAAGTGACTTTTAATCTCCATGTATACTTATGATTAGATTTTCTTGTTTTTATGTGAGCCGCTATTTTTTTACGAAGTTAAAGTGTTATTGCCTCTGCATCAACTCCTAGTACAATATTAGTAGATCATGTTGAGTAGATCATGTTCATAATAGAAACCATAGACCCTACCCTTAAACAAAACCTAACACAAAATCTAATCAATAAGTTTGTTAGCCATACATTTTCATCGCATTTAGCATAGAGCACAACCTCGTCTGTTGTAAAGAAAAATTGCGTCGCTGCTGCTTCACAACTATCCCATAGAGATTGCATATCGTCTTCTCACTTGTTGTCATGATGGATCAATGGCTTGCATTATAAAAAAAAATAGAATTAAGTGAGAAAAGCTATACCCATGCCTCCATTTTGGGTTGTGGCATAGAATACCCATTCCATATAAATACAAACTAACAGTCAGAACAACAGAAAATAAAAAGGACCCACAAACCCTAACAAATAAAAAAATCTTAGCACTAATGCGAACACCATGACCGGGGGGGAAACATCTTACTAGGGTGCTTTAGCTCCGCCAGATATTGATGACACCTTACTGGTTGGGTTCCTTCAACTTGTCTCACGGGTATCAATCATCAGTATTTTGTTGAACCTTTTCTCATTTCCTCTATTACATTTTCTCATTTGAACAACATATATACGTAGTTTGAGTTTGTTAATACTGAAAGTGGTTTGGCAGGGTGGTTTTGGCATTGATCCAATGTCTTCAAGACATTCCATTCAATAACGTGAACATGTTCGACAGGCGAGAGGGCCTACATTTCCAATTAGAAATTTCACACGAAACGTCAGCCTAGCTCCCAGGCTTGAGGTCTTTTCATAACGGAAGGTGCCCCAACATTGGAATTTATGAAAACAACACCTTTCAGAAATAAATCTCCTGGAGATCCCCAGTTCTAGTGGTTCCTCTTCTGTGGGGAGTTTCAACTTGCTTCGTTATATACAAATGATCCATAAATATTGTTGTAAATGCATGCATATATATTTCTTTCTTATATCCACCTGTCTCGTAACAAACCAACTGTTCCAACACCTTATTAAAGATTGGACCCTTGGGAAAATCGTTAGCTCAACCAGTGGATAAATGCATGAGTCCTTATTTTATTTATACCTCTTTGGCCAAAGGATCCATAGGAGCCAATTATGTTTTAACTGTTAATGGTGGGATTGACACTTTCCTTGATTGCGTACAATTAATTATCACACAAATAAAATTATTTATACATCTTTGGCCAAAGGATCCATAGGAGTTAGGTATTGTTGCCTTCGCTTGAGGATGAGATTGACACTTTCCCCGATTACTTACACTTGCTTATCATACACAAACAAAAACAAAATAATCTTCCTGCAATGCCTTGAATGGATAAAATCCCATATTATAAGCTCATGAAACAAATTTCCAATTTCGATATTAAAGTGTCATATAAATAATAAAATTATATTTTTAATAAATTTAAGATAATTGATTATGAATTAATATATTTATGGATAAGGTCATTATTTTTTCTTATTGTTATAATATAATTTTTAAATTTTATATTATAATAAATTGATATACTAAATTCTAAAAATTACAATTAAATATTATCATTGTTTTCATTGTTTTCATAAAATTTAAAGTTTAAATTTAATATTTTTATTTAAATGTTTAAAATTTGAAAAAATATATAAATTGAATTTACACTTGTTTTTAAAAATATTAAATTGTTATTGATTATAATTTTTTTAGATAAAATAAAAATCATCTAAAATATTTTATTTTTTAATTTAATTATATTATACTTCAAAAATAAATTAAAATGTTGAGTATAGTTTTACATGTCAAAATTTCAAAAATATAGTTCTTCCATACACTATAGATTTTATTTTTTAATTTAACTATATTAAAATGTTTTTAATTTAACATTTTTTAATTTTTTAATTTAATTATTTTTTAATTCAACTAGAAATTAAAATGTTGGGCATAGTTTTACTTGTCAAAATTGAAAAATATAGTTCCTTTATTTTAAAGGTTTTTAAGCACAACTTTTAAAATCTACAACAATAAAATTTAACTCAAATTTAACCCATGGAATAAGCACGAGGCTTCACCTTGCTTACCAGTATCTTATCATGTTCATTCATAAAGGTTTTTTTTTAATTGTAAAAAATAAAGTCAATATATTGTAGGTATTGGGGGTGGGGGGAATGCATGGTCTCAAGGGGTTTATAGGTATTGGGGGATTTAAAAATGGGTATCTAGTAAAAATAGGGGCTTCTTTGATTGGAAGGATGTATTGGGAGGGGGGTTCAACAACATGATTTTGGGAGATATTTATCAATATCTAGTGAAATTAGGGGTGTTCTTTAATATGCCATGAATGAAGGCGCTACATTTAACGTTCATAGAGTGAAGACCCCAAGAGAATAGGAACTACAAGTGCATACCCTAACCACACGTAATCCTATAGTATTCCCAGAGAACCAACCCTTGAGGCATTCTCATTACAAAAGCCATTGATGTCTGTGACTCTGCCTAAGGGTAGGATAACATTTTCTCTTTTAATTTTTTTTTTTTTTTTTTTTAAAAGGCGTAGTACCTGCTATATTAGATTATCTCAAAACTTTGACAAAATAAAAAGAGTCATGGCTACAGTCACCAAAAATGCTGCTGGTAACCTGAAACCAGCATAAGTGGGAGGCAACTAGCAGTTATACAGTAATACATTAAGAAAAGAGACATCTGTCCTGCCCGGAGGAAACCAGGTCAGATGCCAGTGGTCCAGATAAACCTAGAACAGTTACACAGTAAAACTAAAAACCTGGAAAACAGAAGAACCTAGGCGCCCGGTGACGTGTCGCTTCCTCCAGTTTGCCAAGTCCCCGCCGGAATGGCAAAAGTCTGCATGCACACGGGGCACTTTCACTGAGCTAGAGCCCCGGAGAAGGCGTTGAGGAGTAGATCCATGCGCTGGCCCATGATGAGGGCCCTGTGTTCCAAGTCTGAAATGTGGCTACGGAGCTCGAACACCAAGGCTAGGCGCTCGTCACTAAGGAGAGGACCATGTTTTCTGCCACCCAAGCCACTAGGAGGAGCAGTCTTCAGTTCCACAGCTTCGCCAATGCCAACCGCAAGCTTCCTCTGCACCACAACCGTCTCTGCTTTCACCATCTTCTCGGCACCTGTAGCTTGCAGGTCACCCGTCCATGGGATTTCTTCAACCACGCAGCCAGGAAGGTTGTCTTCCTTAGTCGGGATGCACTTGGTGCCCTACCTGCTGAACGTCTCCATGGTGCTTGGCTTCTCGTCGCACGACAAGTCCCGAATCGACAGGTCCTCCTCCACAACACAAATTGGAAACAAATCCGCGGGCTCGGTCTCCTTCTCTATCCTGCTGCAGCCAGCTCCCTGTTCAATGATGGTGTTGAGCACCACCCTCCTCTCAACCCGAGCCTTCTTCCTGAGAATAGAAGACACCAAAGCCAAAGCACATTCAAGTTCCTCCTCCCGGTGCCTCTGCGCTTTGTGTGCGTCCCAAGCAGAACCCCGTCGAGGCTTTCCTCGCTTCTTGACCATTGTACCCAAGAAAATGCTAATCAAATGCAGAGCTGAATTAGAAAAAATCCAGGTCGAGAGCGGTTGCAGGTGCTGAGCGCAGGCAAGCCGACTCTGTTGAGACCCACAGAGAAGCCACCAGCCCTGGAAAATCTTCTCAGAGTGCAGAGAGAAGGCGGTAAATAACCATGGCATAGCCGCACCAAGAGCCTTCCTTCACTGCTCGAGCTCAAAAGAAAAACCATAGCCAAACTGTCGAAGCCTCCGTCCATCCATATCAGCGATGAATTTGTGTGCGCAGGGGGGGTTAATGGTCACGCGAGGGAGGAGTACCTCCGTCGCATGTCCTCTGCTATGGCCGTCCACCATCGTTAATGTGGATGTGTGGGTGGCGGCCATCAGCCATTAAACCAACGTTGAGTGTGAGTCCGGGTGTCACCTCCTCTATGCCGCGTGTCACCCCATCCGGGGCGGGGAAGTCTCTACTAGCAAGGTCTTTGCATTACATAGAGAGGGTTGTTTCTTCGGAGACGTTGGCCTGCCAGTAGATAGGATTCTCCTTTGAGTCAATTCCTGCGTTTTCCAGGTGATCAACAACCTTGTTAGCTTCTCGTTTCACATGAACGGGAATGAGGGTCAAGTTGGGGTGGATGAAGCCCTCAAAATCCTCCAAAAGTCTAGAGAGTCTCCAGCTGGGGGAGATCCACCCTGGAGATTGACCGTGAAGGATTTTCAATATGAGTTGAATTATTACTTGGGAGTCTCCTTCAATGATCAGCCGGTGGAAATGGTTCTGAAACGCAACTTGAAGGCCTCTTAAAAGACTTGTGATCTCCGCCACGTTGTTCGTTTTTTCCCCCAAGAAGCCAGCAGTCATATGAGTAATCTCGCCCATGTTGTTCCTGAGGATGGCTCCAAAACCAGCTGGTCCAGGGTTGCCCCTGGATGCCCCATCGAAATTAAGCTTAAGGAAGCCAGATGGGGTTGGGGTCCAAACCGTAGGACTACTATCACACCCTCTGTTGGTCTTCCCCTATGTCTTAATTTGCAGATGCAGGTTCCATCCTTCCAGAATGAGCTTCTCCTCAGGCTTGCACTGAATGTCATCGTGAAGCCATGAATTACTAAGAATGGTTTCACGGATAAAGCGTTTTATTTTTTCCCAAGTGCTGGTAGAAGGGGAAGGTTTGGAGTTGAAAATTCTTTGATTTCTTTCCTTCCAGATTGCCCAGAGTGAGAAGCCCGGGAGCAGCTGCCAAATGCGCTGGAGAATTGGGTTGTGAAAGGAAAATGTTCCCTAATTGGCCAGAGTGTCTTGAATGCTGCCACGATTCTGCTGGGAATGGCGCATAGCTTGAGCTCCCCAATCCCAGATCTGCTGACTGTAGTGACAATTGTTGAGAAGGTGTTCCATGGTTTCCTCACTTCGTTGACAAAGGGGGCATCTAGAAGGGCCAGTGAAGCCCTTCTTAATAAGATTGTCCCAGGTGAGGATGCGGTTTAGAGTTGTTAGCCAGAGAAAAAGGGAAATCTTAGGCCAGAGAAAAGGTTGCCAGACTTTTCCCCAGATTCGTTTGAAGGTGGTAAGCTTCTTTGACCGAGAAAATTCCCAAGGTGGAGTGGCCCCATCGAAGAATATCCATACCATCCTTAAAAGAAATCATCCTGAGTAGCATGCATTCCTGCCACGGTAGAAGGTCGAAGTCCTCCATAATCTATAGATCTGTTTTGCTGGTTTTTCATTGTCTCCATTGATGTCTTCCATGATTTGGGAGCCATAAATCCTTAACCTTTTTGAGGCCATATTGCTGCAACTTGATCTTGAGAGGGTGAAGGCTTTCCAATTCATCAAGAGGAGGTAGTTGTTGCCACGAGTCCTGCCACAATAATGCACTTTCACCATTCCTTATTTCCCAGAAGGCGTGTTGTTGTATGAGGGAGCGATTCTGCCAAGCGGTGTTCCAGATATTGGATCCTTGCCTCTATTCATTGAATCTGATTAGCTGGTCGTGTTGCGTTGTTGGTGCATATTTATGCTTCCAGAGCTGCGCCCAGATTTCATGTGGGTGTTGCAGCCATCTCCACCACATCTTGGCTCCCATGACCTGGTTCATTTTCCCCGGGTCCCGAATGCCCAGTCCTCCGAATTTTTTGGGTCTGGACACCTTATCCCAGCCAACAAGGGCCCATTTCTTATTGCCCCGGTGTCCCTTCCATAGAAAATTACGTTGAATACTCATAATGGCTTTGATGACCGAAATGGGTGCAGCCAAAGAAGTAAAGAGGTACGTAGGTAAAGCTTGCAGGACTGATTTAAGCAGAACTAATATAACCACAATATTCATAGGTCGGAAGGTCCAGCTATTTAGCCTATTAGCAATGGATAATAGCAGGTTGTCCCATGAGGTAGATATCGTCGATTCTCCGGTTAAGGGTATGCCTAAGTAGGTGGAGGGAAGGGAGCATCTATCTATGCCAATAAGTCTTGAGAGATGGGCCTAAACCGAGATTGGCGTGTTGAAGAAATAAAGTTTGGACTTATCCAGGCTGAGCAGCATACCTGACGCATCCGAGAAGTCAAAGAGAATTGAGTTGAGCTTGGTTGCCTCTCTGGCCGTGGGAGTATTCATAAGGAGGGTGTCATCGACAAACTGGCTATGTGAGGGCGTCGGGTTAAGGTTGTGGAGTGGCAGCCCCTCGAGCGTCCCTTCTAGGACCACTGCTTTCAGATATCGGCCTAGGCCTTCCGACATAATTACGAAGAGGAAAGGAGATAGAGGATCACCTTGCCTGATTCCCCTAGTAGAGTGGAAAGGTCGAGAGGGTGTGTCGTTGACAAAAATTGAGAAAAAGGAGGAAGTAGTGAGCTTGAGAATCCAGTCCACCTAGTCATTCGAGAAGCTGAAATAATCCAGAACCGACCGCAAGTATTTCCAACTTAACCTGTCAAAAGCTTTCGAAAGGTCAAGTTTAATGAGCATACCTGGTATTTTGCTTGTCTTTAAGGAGTGGATCACCTCATTGGCCAATATGACACTGTCCATGATTTGTCTCCCTTCCACATAGCCAGATTGCTCCTTCGAAATGATAAGCTGCAGGAGCGGTTTGAGGCGATTGGCAATGGTTTTCGTGATTATCTTGTAAATGACATTGCACAAGGAGATTGAGCGGAACTGCTTCGGGTGGGTGACCCGTTCCTCCTTGGGGATGAGAGTGATGAAGGTTGCGTTTAAGGCAGAGAGAGCTTGTCCAGAAGTTCTGGACTCTTCAACTACCAGCTAGACATCTTCCTTGACCATGTCCCAACAGTGGTGGAAGAAGTCTGTGGTAAAGCCATCAGGTCCAGGTGCTTTCCCTGGGGGCATGTCCTTTACGACTGAGTCCACTTCAGACTGAGTGATAGGCCTCATCAAAGCACTGCTCTGCTCCGAATTGATTAATAGTGGTATGTGCTGGGTGACTTTTTGGATGGCCTCCTCCCTGTTTGTGTTGGTCTCTGTTAGGAGATCTTGATAGAAGGAATTAAGCGCCTCTGCTATTTTGTCATGCTCTCTTATTGGGACACCTTGCTCGTCCTCCAACTGGGAAATGCGATTAATATATCGACGGTGCGTCATCGCCCTGTGGAAGAATTTTGTGTTGCACTCCCCCTCCTTAAGCCATTGGACCCTGGATTTTTGCCTCCACAAGATCTCTTCTTGTTCTCTACAGGTCTCTAAGTTCATTATCAACTGTTCCTCTTCCTGCGCCAGGTCCTGTGTTCGATTCCCTGCTATGAAAGTTCCCTGGAGTTCTTCTAGTTGTCCTTCAATTTCCCGCTTTCTAAGGAGAATGTCTCCAAATGTGGATTTGTTCCATTGTTTTAGGTACATTTTGAAGTTCTTGAGGCGCTGCTGGAGTTTGTACATATGAGTGTCATGCTCAATTTTTGCTTGGGCCCACCAAGTGTGAGCTAACTGATGAAAGTTTGGGTGAGAGAGCCAAATCTTTTCAAAACGGAAATGTTTGGGCCTAGGTGGGAAACCCAGGTCCATGCAGAAGACGATGGGCCAGTGGTCCGACCTTGCTTTTGGGACAATATTTGCTTCCAAAGCTTGGTTTCTTTCAAGGAGAGCCTCAGTCACTATAAAACGGTCCAGTCTGCAAGCCACGTGCTGGTGCCCTATTCTTTTATTGGACCAGGTAAAGATTATGTTCCGGGTTTCCATGTCAACCATGTTCAGTTGTTCTATTAGGGTTTTGAACATACTGCTGTCCTGCTCCAACCTCTTTGAGCCGCCTATTTTTTCTTCCAACGTTAGGATCATGTTGAAGTCACCTTCGATTATCCAATGCGGAGTGTGTATTAGGGTTTGAACATATTGAAGAGATCGTATAAATCTTTCCTTGTCTTGCATAGACTGTGGACCATAAACGTTTGTGATAGCGCCATCCTTGGAGGAGGCCACATCTTTGTAGAGAGTTGTTAAGGTGTTTCTGGTGGAGAAGGGATGAAGTAGAGTGACCACCTGCAGGTTCCAAAGGATAGCGAGTCCTCCTGCCACCCCCACTGAATCTTGGAAGAGGAATTCCCCATTATTCCAGCTGTTTTGAAAAATATTCTCCGCCTCCCTTCCTGCACATTTGGTTTCCTGCAATAATAGGATATCTGGATTCTCTGTTTTAATGCAATCTCAGAGGATCCGTTTCTTAGATCTTCCATTAAGTCCCCTGATATTCCAAGATATTATCTTCATCATGAGGATGGTGGGGGGGGGGGTGGAGRTATCCCTCCGAAAGCCTCTGTATCTGCCCAGAGTTGATCATTAAGTGCCCTGCTTCCTTGATGAGTTGCTGGGCTGGTTTGCGGCCACGCCTTTTGTTTTCCTTGGTAGTTTTTTTTGGCTCGATGGTCGGATCTACCGAGATGCCCAGCCTGGCTGTGGATCTCGCGGTTGAGTTGGTAAACACTTTATGCACTTTCCTGAGCTGATCCACTAGAATGTGTTGTAGATCCTTTTGATTGAGTGCTTCTTCCAGTTGTTCTAGGTCAATTTCTGCTAGATCCATTTCATCCATGAGCATATTAGTATCTTCTTCCCTGCCAGATTGTGTTGACTGAGTTGTTTCCTCTGGATGTGTTGGATGTGGCACTTCCGGGCCTTTGCCTTTTCCTTTCCCTGAAGCTTGGGGGGGGGTTTTGTGAATCCGTCTCTTTTGAAAGCTGGTTCAGGGCATCAAAAGAGTTCTTGGAGGGGACCTTTGGGGCCGAACTCTAGTTCTGTTTTCTTGGAGGGTTCTTTCCCCTGCCTGTGACGTTGGTAAAACCGTCCTTTTTCTTGGCCTCAGAGGGCTTAGGGGCTGGGGCATTCAAGGGGCAGTCTCTGAACAGGTGACCGTGCTTGTGGCACTTCCGGCATCGAAAGGGTATATGCTCGTAGTCGATTGTTTGGTTCCAGACCTCATCCTAGTATTCTAGAGTGATGGAGCCTGGCAAGGCCTTCGATATGTCCATATAGATGCAGATACGGGCGTATGATGTATACTTTATTATCTTTGTGGCCTCTAAAGCCTTGACGTATTGACCCACCGTGTTCCCTATGCCCATAAGTATTTCTTCTAGCCAAAATGCCTGAGGCAGGGAGTAGAGCCTGATCTAGACCGGGGCTCTTGTGAAGTCTTCTTGTTCTGGATTGAATCTATCAGTCCAGAATCTTAGAAAAAGGCCCGCTGAGTTGTATAAATATGGTCCGTTGTCGAATATTATGTCTTCGTCTTCAAGATTGTATAGTATGATTGTAAAGAAACTCTTGGAGCTGAGCTGGACCTCATAATCTCCTTTAGGGTTCCACCAGTCTTTAATCCAACGAGTGAGATCTCTCTCAGTCGGCCAGAGGCCCAAGAATTTACCTATCAGTGCGTGTTCCATCATAAACTGGGTGTGTTCCCCCAGCCTAGTTGATTTTATTTGGTACAGAGGTGGTTTATCCAGTTGAGGGATACACTTACCTGGCAGCCAGTTTTTGGAAGCTTGCGAGTGAGATGTACTGGGTTCCAGCTCCATTTCTTTGCTAAAAGTTTGTTCCTGGGTAAACAACTGCTCCCTCATATGCACCGGTGATTCGAAAGCCGGCCTTTTAGCGCGGGACCCAGCTTTGTCATTGGCGGCTATGTCGCTGTACGAGGGGGGTTTCCCCCCCTCCCCTGAGCTCATTGTAAGGCTAACAGGGGCCATGTTGAGTTCTAGTCTGCAGTTCGATGTATTGGGCGGTCAGTGCTCTTGCGTCAGAGCGCGCATCAGACGAGCACGAGTTGTTGTAATTTCAGTGCGCTAGGGTTTGTCGCATAGTTGCAGAGCTCTTCTTCATCACATTTTCTCTTTTAAATTACCCACATCAATAGTTATAATTAGACAAGTGCTAGACCCTTTTCTATTATAAGCTCAAATGATGATGACCATGAGGAGATGTGCAAATTGTTGAGATGATGAATCTCTCTTGCACTTTGGACTATGGATCTCATTTGAACTAGTGGTTTTCAATCTCTAATTGAATTGTACCAATGACCAATGAAAATTCCTTGATACAAACCTTTCATTTCCTTGTATTCCAATAGTCTTTGGGAGATTAGAAACACCAACTAAGGTTTATTTAATGATGAACAAGTATTTCACAGCCTCTAACATCACATCCTCCCATCATATGTCCACTTAAATTTACCCTTGCTAGAAGACCTTTTGAAGTATTCATTTTCCAACCAAAAACAAAATCCCCTAATCTTTGAACAACATAACCAACCTGATTCACTTCAGTGTTTCCTTTCCCCCTCTTTGGTGGTATGAATGTGTAGTAACACATATTCTTCTGAATCTTAGAATTGTTATGCACCCAAAACACAATACTCTCAACGTTTAAAGCACCGGATCTATTATAATAGCATGAAATAGAAATATTGCGGAGAATAACAATGGAACAACACAATAGATGAAACCACAACACCAAATAATACATTTATTGATAGGAAACAATGTTCACTTGCCTCTTCAAGGGGGAAACCTCTAGCATAGAAGCGCTTTGTTACAATAATTCTGAGGGAAAAAAATTCTCATACCCTCTACTCCTATTTATACTAAATCTATCTATCCAAAAGAACAATCTCGAGGAAGATCCTTCTAGAAGTGAAAGCTTCTATTAGGTCTTCTTACATTTAACTTATTCTTCCTTATTGCTAGGCCTTATTAATATTTCCCTTTATTACATGGAAATATATTATTCTACCTATGTGAGGGGTTAGGGAGGTTAGGTCCCTAACATGCCCTCCCCCTTAAAAACAACCTTGTCCTCAAGGATTGAGATGAGGAAATTGCTGCATAATGGTAGCTGGCTCCCAGGTGGCATTTGCTGGAGTTGTATCTTTCCATTGGACTAACACTTCCTTGATGGTGCGTTGACTAAGACGATGCTCATGCTAGTACAAAATGACTTGTGGTTGCAACCAGATGGAGCCTTCTTCATTCAATTCAAGAAGGCTGGTTTGAGTTTGGAACTTAGTTCTAATCACCTTCTTTAAGCAGGAGACATGAAAAACATGATGGAGCTTAGAATGACTAGGCAAAGCTAATTGATAAGCCATTTGTCCCACACTCTTGAGAACTGTATAAGGACCATAAAATTTGGGCGCTAGTTTCTGACAATGGTCTCCCTTGAGTGAATTTTTTATAAGGTTGCAGTCGAAGAAACAACTGGTTTCCTTCAACAAATTGATGTTCGGAGTGACCTTGATCTTCTTGTTACTTCATGCGATTATGAGCCATGACCAAATTCTATTTTAGGGTACGGAGAATAGCCTCTCGAACTATAAGTGTTTGGTCAACCACCTGGACCTTTGAGACACCTGGAATGTATGAGAGAACTGAAGGTGGATTTTTTCCATATACTGCTTCAAAAGGAGTCACGTGTGTAGCTATATGGTATGAAGTGTTGTACCACCATTCAACTAGTGGTAATCATTCAACCTACTGATTTTTTCTTTCAGATGAAAAACACCTCAAATATGTCTCCAAACACTTGTTGACAACATCAGTTTGACCATCAGTCTGGGGATGTAGGTTGTGTTGAGAAGCAATTGGGTTCCCTGTAGCTTGAACAATTCTTTCCAAAAATTGTTGGTGAAAGTGGGATCTCGATCAGAAACAATGGAATGAGGCATGCCATGAAGCTTGAAGACATTATCCATGAAAATTTGAGCCATAGTGGAGGCGGTAAATGGGTGTTGAAGAGCACGAAAATGAGCATACTTGGAAAGACGATCAATGACTACCATGATGACTGACTTATTGCCCAATTTAGGTAAGCCCACAATAAAATCCATAGAGATGTCCCTCCAAATAGCGGGTGGAATCATAAGAGGTTGTAGTGTTCCAGGAGCTTTGACTGTTTCGCCCTTGTTGCGTTGAAAGACATCACATTCTTCCACAAAAGTGTGAACGTACAGTTTCATACCATCCCAGAAAAAAGAACGTTTGACCCAGTCATAGGTTTTGGTAAACATTGAGTGCCCAACTGTGGGTGTAGCATGAAGCTCAGAAAGCACCGTGGATTTAAGTTGTGATTGTTTACTTAAATACAAAAAGCCTTTGTAGCAAAGCTCATCATTGTGCCTAGAGTACCCAGGGCAAACTAAAGAAATGGCTTGCAATTGTTGGATCATATGCAAAATTTTGGTATCTTGTAGCCATTCTTGGCGAACAGCTTGGAGCCAATCTGGTACAATGAAGGAGAGGGAAAAAAGGGATCCTTCATATTCATATTTTCTTGAAAGAGAGTCAACAACCACATTTTATTTTCCTTTCTTGTAAATGATCTCATAATCATATCCAAAGATCTCAGTCACCCATTTTTGTTGCTCCGAGGAGGAAGGTCATTGCTCCAAAAAATACTTGAGGCTTTGATGATCTGTCTTAATTTGGAAGTGTTGCCCCAATAGATAAGGACACCAGAGATCTACTGCATGTAGAATAGCCAACATTTCCTTTTCATAGATTGATTGGCCCAAATGTCGCTCTGACAGTTGTTTGTTGGTAAAGGCCAAAGGCTAACCATCTTTCATAAGGATTGCTCCAATTCCTCTCCCAGAAGCATCACATTCTAGGACAAAGGTATTTGTGAAATCAGGGAGGGCCAAGACCGAGGTGGTGCACATAGACACCTTCAAGGCTTCAAAGGCTTGATCAACTACGGGAGTCCAAGTGAAAAAGTTCTTTTTAATGAGAGCAGTGAGAGGAGCCACAATCTTTCCATGATTCTTAACAAACTTGCGATAATAGTCTATTAACCCCAGAAAACCATGCAAGATTTTGAGAGTCTTGGGGCGAGGCCAATCCTGCATAGCTTCGATCTTCTTAGGATCCACCTTGATACCTGCCTTGCCAACAATATGACCCAAGTATTCGAATTCTGAATCCCCAAAATAACATTTAGATTGTGTGAGATTAGATGTAGAACTCGATCCACATGAGAAAGATGGGTTTTCCAGGTTTTACTATAGATGAGAATATCATCAAAGAAAACTAAGACAAATTGATGGAGAAAAGGACGAAAGACATGATTCACGAGGCTTTGGAAAGTGGACAGAGCATTACACAAGCCAAAGAGCATGACCAAAAACTCATAGTAGCCCTCATGTGTTAGAAATGCAGTCTTAGGAATGTCTGCCTCTTTCATACATATCTAGTGGTATCCAGAATGAAGATCAAGTTTAGTAAATAACTGGGAACCACTCAATTCATCCAAGATATCATCAATGATAGGAATGGGAAATTTATCTTTGATGGTGATTTTGTTGAGGGTGCGAAAGTCAGGACACATGCACCAAGAGCCTTCTTTCTTAAGTACCATGATCACAAAAGAAGAATAGGGGCTTCTACTAGGACAAATAACGTCTGTGGTAAGAAATTATTGAACAATTTTCTCAATTTCATTTTTCTAGGCAAAGGGATGAGGATAGGGACAAACATTGGGAGGAAGTTTGTCGGGGACAAGGGGAATGGAATGATCATGAACACCACAAGAAGGAGGGAGTCCCCGGGGAGTGGAAAAAATAGCTTGATGTTTGGAGAGGATGGATTGGAGGTCCGACAACATAGAGGGTGTCTCAGTGGAATGGAATGGAGTTGTGCAATAATTCTAGATTGGCCTTTTTTTAGGAGCTTCTCCATGCGATGGGAATTGATGATCTTAGGGGAACCTGCTGTGATGCCTTGGAAATTATACTGGTGGCCCTCCTAGTTGAATTGCATGGTTAATTCCTTAAAATCCATGAGAATGGGATCCAAAGTCCTGAGCCATTTGACACCCAACACAATGTCACAACCACCCAAGTAGATAGAAAACAAATGATAATTCATATTGTAGTGACCAATTTGGAGACACACATTTTCACAATGCCCCCCAAATTTCATGGATCCACCATTGGCAATCATTATTTGAAAATTATTGACTGTGTGGATATAGCAATTAGTGTCTTAGGCAATGCGACGATGAATAAAATTATGGGTGCTTCCACTGTCAACAAGGATGATGACCTTCCGATGCTTAATGTAACCAATTAGCTTGAGGGATTGGGGAGAAAAGAAGCCAGTGAGAGCATTTAGGGAAATGACCGGTTCAACTTCGAGAGGGTCAGAAGGTGGAGTCATGTCAGTGGGTTCAGGTGACTCGACCATAGGGGGAGCCTCAACATATTCTTCAACAACATCCTCAGAGATGGCCATAAAAATATTTTGTTCCTTACACTTATGCCTAGGAAAATATTTGTCATCACAATTATAACAAATGCCCTTGTGTTGGCGTTCAGCCATTTCCTCCTTGCTGAACTTCTGGATTTTTATGGGAGTGGAAGGAGGAGTGGGAGCGATTGATTTAGGGCGAGGAATAAAGGAGGGTTTTTTGGTTTGAGAAGAGACAACTTGTTGTGATTCCTTATCTCTTTTAGTAGCTTCCACCCAACTTTGAGGCCGAGCCATGAGGACATGGGCATGGATCTCATCCTTGAGGCCAATGATAAAACATTCTCCGAAAAAAGAATCAGTCATTCCCTCTATGTGGAAAGCCAATCACTCAAAAGTAGTTATAAAGTCTTCCACTGTGCCAGATTGTTTAAACTATGTCAAATGACCTAAATGGTGGGTGTTAGTGTCAAAGCGTTCATAAAGTTCTGCAACAAATTGTGTCCAAGCCACATACCCTTGGCGGGCATTTTTTCACCATTGCAACCATTTCCAATGTTCTGTATCTAGATGGAGAACATCATACCCTAGTTTGGCCAGCTCATCAGTAATGTCGTACAAAGAGAAATAGTGTTCCATTTGAGTGACCCAGCCTGTGGGATTCAAGCCATCAAATTTGTTCACCTCCATGTGAGGGGGACGCAGGTCCCGTTGAAAGTTGTGGGGAGGAGAAGAGGTGGACTGGGAGGATTCATGACCATTAGTTTTATAAGGTGTGGAAGAAGAGAAAGGATCTGGGGTGGGCTTAAATAAGGCAGTCAAATTGTTCACTGTGTTTTGGCATTGCTGACAGGTGGAAGTCAATTGAGTGATGGTTGTGGGAAGTGATTCGAGCGGAGTAAGCTAGGAGTTGATGTTACCAATACTGGACATGATGGAAGAGATATCAGTCATGGTTTGGTCATGATCTTTAGCCAAGGTGGTGAGACGTTGTTCCCAATCTTGGCTATGAGTGTGGGCCATGGGGAAAAATGGGACCGCACAAAAATGAGTTATTGGTGATTGGTACCACTACGATCAGTGCAAAGAGAGGAAGTCAATGGGATAGATTCCCAATAGGGGAGTCGGGTCCACGGAAAAAAAATTTGCTGAAAAATGATAGGTATGACTGCGATAAGGGAGAAGAGAGGAATCCAATGGGATAGATCTCAAATAATGGTGTCGGCAGGATCCGATCTGAAGAATATTGCAGTGAATAAATGGCCAAATGTTTAAAAGGAAAAAATGTGTATGAATTTCACAACCAGAATGCAGAAGGTACAGTTGCACGATAACAGATCTTGTCTGTTATGTTTTTGTTTCCGTCCCAAAGGTTAGGGTATTCAGGGCTTCTACAGACAAGGGTTTATCTTGTGCTATAGCTCTCTATTATATGTGTGGGGTCCAATAGTAGTACTCAACCCAATATCTCAGGGTAGCAACTAAGGAGGCTAGACCGTGCCCTTATCCATACTACCCGACTACCCAGGTACTAGAGAGTATCTTCTTGAGTGTTGTTCTCGGTGGCACTATAACAATCAGGTGTCCAGTTGGTTTATCTACAAAGGGCTTTAGGCTATCTAGGTCGATCCCTATACATGTGTTGTCTGATGCACTACCACTTGAAGGGGTACCAACATGGGTTACAAGGGTGGCCAACAATGTGCGCTTAAGTACCACTTGTAGTTCCTACGTGTATGCTTCCTAAACTACAGATTTATGTGTTGAACGACAGATCTCTGTAGCTTTAAGACGCTGTAATATGTCTCTACCCAGAAAAAAAATAACCCATAATTTTCTGCCAAGGAAAGTGCTTTGATACCACTTGTAAGGTACCAGATCTATTATAATAACATAAAACATAAATATTGCAGAGAATAACAACAGAACAACACAATAGATGAAACGACAACACCAAATAATACCTTTATTGATAGGAAACAATGTTCACTTGCCTCTTCGAGGGGGCAACCTCCAACAAAGCAATGTTCTATTACAATAATTCTCAAGACAAAACTTCTCATACCCTCTACTCTTATTTATACTAAATCTATCTATCCAAAAGAACAATCTAGAGGAAGATCCTTCTGGAAGCGGAAGCTTCTATCAGGTCTTCTTACATTTGACTTATTATTCCTTATTGTTAGGCCTTATTAATATTGACCTTTATTACATGGAAATATATTATTCTACCTACGTGAGGGGTTAGGGAGGTTAGGTCCCAAACACAACGTATATCAGATTTTCAATGGTGATAAAAATTGCAGATACGTTAAAAACATTGCAATGAAACATCAAAAGAAGTAACTCTATATTCTCAACAAAGCCCTACAGAATCAAAATTCACCACACAATATCTTTGAAACACATATATAACTTAAAAAAAATACCACACAATATCTTTGAAACATATATAACCCATAAAAACAAAGTCATTTAAACATAATGATAAGTAATATAAATAAAACCTAATAATTATACAACCTAAAGAAAAATTCCTTCCTCTGGTACTTATTTTTCTTTTCTAAATTTACTTTATAACTCCTAGAATGCAGATTCCTCAAGGAAAGACCTCCACAACTAATGATTTGATGTTTAATGGGTTGTCCAATAAGAATAAATATAAATAAAGGAGGGGATTCCTTATGAAAAGACCTCCCTCCGCCACTAGTGATTCGATGATTATTGATTTGTGCAACGAGAGTAACTAGCAATGGCCCCTAAAGGTGCAAAAGGTACGTCGTTATAAGGTGAAAAGGTCAAAGTGATTTTTTTTAAATTTAGTTAATTAAGCTAAGAACAATATGATCGCATGAATGTAAATAGTGTTACATTCTTAGAAGTGGCTATGTCAAATATGTAATTGGAAATGTCAAACATCATAGGGTTCATCACTATCCAGAGAGATGGAAATTTTGGTGTAGTGCATGCTATACATTGGGTGAAAGGAAAATTTGGGTCCATGCTATGTGTTGTAGTGAAAAAAATTGAGTGTAATATGGCAGGGGTGAAGGGAAACTTCGTTCAGTGTGATGCATCACAAATAAAGAAAGATCCAAAAAACTATGGTTGAGTATGTGTTACCATAATCATTATTTTAAACATTGTAAGGCATGATAACCTCATATATGATATGTTAGCATATAGTATCTTTTTCTATAATGAAATTTGTTTGATTTTTCATATATTTACTATCTTCATTAAATTTTATAAGTAAAAAAAATTAAATCATTATCTATTTCTCTAATGGTGCAACACACCAAACCTTCACTTGCTCCTTCATTAACATTGACACTAAAAAGAAAGCCTTGGATTTTTGGAAGTTTCTCTTTGATTGACACTGGAATTTATAATCTCTCTTATAAGTTTAGTTGTGTTGTTTTCTTTCATAATTTTTACAAGGCACGGGTGAATCTACATATTTATGTATGGTCCTTTTAATAAAATGTTTAAAATCATACAAACCAAATTTTTATATGCTATTTTAATAATTTTTTATATATTAATTTAATAGTGTTATATTATTAATAAGTTTTCTCTCACCTTTTTTACTAATATGAAAATACAGTTACATAATAATTGTAATTGTTAAATAACCACCAATAACCTTTATTTCTTTTGGTACATGCTTTCATAATTAATATGAAGTATCTTTTTTCTGTGTTATCAAGTTGAATTAATTTTTAATTTTAACTGAAAATAACTTTTTCATTTTGGAATTTTATATTGTGATTGCTAAATTTCATTTATAGTTTTATTTTATTTATATATATATATATATATATATATATTATGATGATGATTAATGTTTATTAAAATCGAATTGGTTTATCAGATCTTACAAGGGTAAGTGATTATTTGTGTTTTTTTATAAATTTGTTTATGTGCTTGAAAAATATTAAAAGAAGCTTTTCAAGATCATCATAGTTTTGTTGAGTTAAGAGGTTAGGAAGGTTGGTAGTGTGACAAATATTTTGAAAATGAGATCTAATCTGGGTATAGGTTGGACAATCTAAGAGAAAACGCTTTTCATTTTCAACCTTCTTAGTGTCACAAAGGTGACACGCTCTTTCATCCCATGGCGTTTTAGGAATTGACCAATGCCTAGTTTCACTATGGAGCTCATGAGAATTTGTTCTTATCTTAGCAATGTTTATTTTTTTCTTTACACTTGTCAAAACAGATAGATAATTTTGATCTTCTAGATTAGGGTTGATTACATCTTTATAATACCTTAATTTTCTTTTTTCCTCTAACCCTTTATCACACTACATTTTCTCCTTAAATTTTGATTTGATGATATTTTTAATAGTATTTTTATTCTACAAAATGGTGTCTTCCATGATTCCCCAATATTTTAGCCAAGACGAGGCATCTCTATGCCATCCTCGCTTGAGTCGATGGTGGTTACGACTCGATTTTGTAGCAATTTTAAGAAGTCTCTTCTCTTCCATGTTGTTTAACTTGTTCTTATACATTAGGTATCTAGTCATAGTTGTGCTCTCAATGGGGGAGAGGCTTGTTTCTAAGAGGAGAATGGGATAGGGTGTATTTCTTTTAATTTTGAGATTATAGGTTATAAAATTCATTTGTATTTGCTCTATCTTTCTCTAGGATTCATGAGAGATACTACAGCCCCAAACTTCACATCCATAAAGAATAATAAGTGTAACAAGAGTCTCAAAGAGGAGTTTCTTCTTATCCCAAATCTAAAGATCACCTGATTTACAATTGTTTTCAAGCCCATAATAAGCTTTCCATCCCTCAATAATCCTTTTTTCAATGCTATAGTTCCAGTTGAGCTTGTGGTGAATATCAATTCCAAGATATTTGAATGAAGTCACTTCCTCCAAGTTGTTGTTGTCATATACGAAGGTATCATAAGTGATCTTATTGGATTTAATAACCATGATCTTAGTCTTATCAGTATTCATAGTCATACCCATATTGGAGCAAAAATACTTGAGGATTCTTGGTTGGTTTTCAAGATCATGGGGAGTCCTTGTCATAAGAACAATATCATTAGCATAAAGAAGAAGATTGATGACTATACTAGTGAGAGTAGGGCCGACACAACCTGTTTTTTCCAAACAATCCTCTAACTTGTCAATGTATATGCCAAAAAGAGTAGGGGACAACAGACAACCTTGTTTGACTCCAATATTACAGTTAATCTCTTTCAACCAACCTTCAGCATTTATATATATAT
>JZKD02S1872731.1:354743-367248 GCA_000966675.3 Picea glauca
AACAAAAAACTATCAAAATAAAATAAAAGTTAAAAATACAAGATTTAATATATATATATATATATATATATATAAACAAAATTAAAAATAAATAAAAACAAAATTAAATTAAAAATAAATAAAAACAAATTTAAATTAAATTAAAATAAAAATAGTAAAAACAAAATTATATTAGAAACAAATAAAAACAATATTAAATTAAAAATAAATAAAAAACCGAACCAACACAAAAACCAACCGAACCCACCTGCACTATCTCCCTCTCTGCGTCCCTCCCTCCCGTCGTCCACCGCCTCCTCCGCGGTCACTCAACAACGCCCCCATCGTACGTGCGAAACCCAAACACCCACTCGTCCTTCCCTCATCGCCCTCCCTCCCTCCGTCTGCTCCTCCTCCCATTCCCGCACCCCACTCCCTTGAAACCCATCTCGCCGCTCCTCCCTCCTCGCCCCTTTTCCACCCGTCGTCCACCTGCTCCTCCGCCTCCCCGCGAGCCCTGTGTGCGTGCTCGCAACGATGGATTCAGAACCAGCATTCAATAACGCCCGCACCGACGATCAACGTGGCAGAATCCAGACGAAGCAATGGTTGTCTCAAGGATCTTAACGGATAGAAGGGTTTGAGACGTCAAATCCAGACATCCGCTTCTATAAGGAGTTATATATTCGAAATCGACGGTTCACATCAATGCAATGGTCGTATAACGAAATCAACAATGTGGACTGACAGGTCACATCAGTGATCGATGGGGGGTGATTCATGGGGTGGGGAAACACTTTACAATGTAAATATAAAAGGAGTGGGTTAATTTGGGAGCAATCTTTTTTTTGGAGTTATTTTTTTGGTATGCTCTCCGGTTGCTCCTTTTTAAATTTCGGATCAATCCAGAATTCTCATCAATTTTCTGAGCATGGGTTGGTTTAAAATGGGACAAAACTCCTGGGGTAAGGTTTTGAAATGCATGGAACTTTGATCCATGCAAAACTCAGACTACCCCTGAAAATCTGGTCGGATTCAGGGCCATTTTTTTACCTGAAAAATGGATTTGTTTTCTCCCAAGTTAACTTACTCCAATATAAAATAGTCTTTTCTCTTCTTCGTCCCATCGTTCTCGGATACTTCCACGACGTCCCCACCTTACAACATAAATATAAAATAGACTTTTATCTTCTTGGTCCCATTGTTCTCGGATACTTCCACTGCTCGTAGTTTAATGCTTATCCATTTGATCTTTTGGTATGTACAACGGAAAGGAAAGGAGGTCATAGAGTTTTCTCTACTTCGTCCTATCGTTCTCGGAAAACCTCCACTCATAGTTTATTCAATGCTTATTGATGTGATTGATGGTATACTCGGAGACAAGGGAGATGCTCGGTATATCTTTTTTCCACCCTTTGGTTGAGACCAACAACTACTTCCAAGTCTGTTTGGGCTTCAATTTCATAGGATTACCCACTCTATTGTCTCAACAGTCATGTCACTTCCAACCGCAAAAATATCCCGCAAAAGGAATTAGGGAATTAGACATCAGATTTTGTTTATTAATATTTTCACAATTCAATAGACCTAATGTTTATTATGAGCGTAAATTCATTACTTCTCATGTCCAGTGGAATGTCCAAAAGATCCTTCTTACCATCATCACTTCTCTGATTGTTTTTGCCCCTCTTTGCCCGATGATCCTCTATGAATTTATTCATAACGTGATATCTCTTTTCATGCAGATTCCCATATTACGATACACACCTTGTGGATCCAAGAACTAAAGACAGGGGAAATAGTTGGCCAAATTGGGAGTTGTATGTAGCTCCATCATTTTCGAAATAACGCCTTTCAGATATTCAGAAGCTGGTAAATGAGGATTGAACATGTCTTTACCAAAGGCCATGTTGCCTATCAGATTAAATGCGAAGTGGAATGTAATTTGTCCAATATTTACACACTCTAATCCCTTAAGGTAGTCTTAAGGGATTTGACGAATCATTCGATGTGCTTGATCTCTTATGAGATCTTGTAGAGCTTCTAGGCTATAGATTTTTATATACAGTGTATGCTTGAGACTTCATGTGAACATTTAGTACCAAAATTCGAGCGCTTTATTTTGGAAATTACAAATTGCATTATGTGATTTTTTGAATAATAGTATCGGTTATATGATAAGAAAATCTTTATAGTATTAGGTATATGACGCGAAACTATTTATCAAAAGAAGTAACTTTATATTTTCAACAAAGCAATGATACGTGTTGAACACATTTCACCAATATAAGTGTTTCATGAATGTATTTTTATTATTGAGAGGGTTTAACAACACACAAATTACTAGGAGACCCTACTATTTAGGCATCCAAGCAATGTCAAACAATCTTTGTAATAGGAAAAACAAAAATATTTTATACGATAGATACTTGGTTGATTGAATTTTGTAAATAAAAGTTATTATAAAAATGCATATATCACATTTATATATTCAATTAATTTATACATATAGAAGGGGATGGTTGTGTGACAATTGATACGATAGAGATACATACTATACATTCTCAAAAGCCTTGTAAAATTCGAGACACAACCCAGTTTCGCAAGTTACTAAATAGAGTTCTATCCACATTAATCCTGCAACTTTTAATTGCAGAAAAGATCATCAAATGAATGTATTCTCAGTCAGAGGTGCTTGTTTTTCTTGTTTTGGCTATCCAAAGATCTGGTTTTGTTGTAGCGTTGTTGATGTCTTTTGAGACAGAAGTGGAGGAAGAGCAAGAGAAGGGTACCGTTGGAGAGGGCATCGAAGAACTGTGTGCCCATTCCATTGTCGTCGGAGCCTACATGTGAAACTCCAGGGGAGAAAGCCGTAGATCAGTCGCGTGGGGAAGACATAAATGAATAGGGATTGCAATCAATTATGGAAACAAAGGGCAGGCCAGAATGAAGAAGAAGCCTACAAGCTGCTTCTTGGAGTTGAATTCACTGGAGGATAAGACAAGTGGAATGAAATATTTCGTTGATTGTGGATGAACTGGTGATAACATATGACGAGTTTTGATACGCTTTGGAAAGACGACGAAACCTCTAGAGGAACCTCCCCTTGAAAAACTCCTTCAGTGTAACTAGCATACCCCCGAAGAAAGGGAAAGGAAAGACCTAAGTGAAATGGGATAGTTACATTCTTTAAAGATCAATCGTATTTTTTTTTTTATGGAAAATGAATACTTCACAAGGTCCATCTTCATTCCATATACCAGATATTTTCAACGATCCTGTAATTCCAAGTTTGAATTGTTCGTATACCAATGTGCAATAATCCTAAACTTTTTTGAAAAAAATGGAGAAGAAATTTTATTTTATATAAGATATATATAATTTTTTAAAATTTTTTTTCTATCTTTATTTATTTGTTTAAAATGTATATGATAAAGTATAATTAATAACATTAAATGAAATGTATTAAAATAAAAATAAAAAATAATTATTATAATTAATTTTCAAGATCTGTCGAAATTAAAAAAAAAAAAACTTGAAATTAACTAAAACTACTTATAAATATTTTGAAAAAATATTTTAATGTATTAATTTACTAAGTACCCAATTCTCAAAGATAATTCTTATTATTTTTTTTTTTATGTATAATTATTTTTGTCAATAACAAATATATTCTTTATAAATAATAAAATGTTAACTTTACCATAAAACTATGCCCAAGATTTTTCAAATGAAAATCTAAAATCAACCTGTGCTCTCTAGTTATAATTATTTAGAAAGCGCTCTTTTGTTAATGAAGCTTGAAGACCAGGACTTTACCAACTAAAGTTCGCATTTAAGCAAAGGATGGGTCGTTGATAGAATAAAATCCATTAATTATACCGATAGGCATACACCTATTCACAATCATCCTAATTAATGGGCTTTTAATCACATATGTGATTTATATGGCCACGATTTCATCGCTCAGAATATTTTTCGTAGTCACAATAAATCAAAGGTTGAGATTTTAACCATTATTTTCTTTGCATAACAAAGCTTGCTCATTCGTCATTAAAAAGAGTGATTAACGTGATTAGAATAATAAACCTTCTTTATTTATTACTCCTAATTTTTTTTTAAGTGTAAGTGGAATACGTTTAAGTTTTTAACTCGTTTTTTAACTGTTCCTAGGTGCCTGGTGTCAACAACTTCCAATTCTTTATTGGTGCGTGGGGCTTACCAGGTGAACTGCTTCTTTACCAAGTGGCCATTTATAATTATATCAGCTTCTGTTTCTTTACCACTTTACCCCCACTAACCATTACGAGGGTTTTTTTACTGCTGCATGTTTCCTCAACTGAATGGTGCTATGGCGGCGTGGTAATCCTGGGTATTGCTAACCATATCGAGGGTTTTTTTACTGAGGCGCGTTTCCTCATCTGAACGATGCTATGGCGGCATGGTAATCTTGAGTGTCGTGAATGCGGACGAGCTTCCCTCTACTATCACGTTCTACTATGATGTGTTAAGAAAAACCTTATGCTATTATCTCTGTGCTATGACCTGTTAAGAAAAACCTTATGTTATTATCGCCTTTCGACGTTGATCAACCACATTTATGTGGTTGTGCTAGTACTACATGTGAATAAGAAACACCTCATACGGAAGTCACCGACAAAAGGATTTAAATTTAATATGGAGCTAAAGCATCACTCTAGAAGTCTGCACAGCGTGATTAAAATCCAACCTTGAATACAACACGGAGGTATCAACAATTTTCAGCGAGGATTTAAATTCAATATTCAACGAAAGCGTCACTTTGGAAGTCTGCACCGCGTGATTAAAATCCAGCCTTGAATACAACACAAAGGTATCAACAATTTTCCGCTGCAGTTGAGATTGAAGGAAGAAGGCCGCTAATACGACTGACAATCAAAAAATACTTAAGGTTTAAAGAGACAAGTGAAACACACATCCGCAGACAAAGAAAATGAGGAGCGACAGAGTGTTATGCAAGAAGCCGTAACTACCAGATTTAAAAACCTTCAACAACATAGCCTTTAATGGAGCTGGACTTACACAAAATTTTCAGTTGTATTGAAGGATTTAAGCAAGACAAAGGCCGATAATACCATATAGAAATCGACAAATGTTTTAGGAAAACAAGTTACACAGCCATAAAAAACAACAGTGTCGTTGAAGGTTCACGCAGAACGTCCGATCAGCGGATTCAAACAACGAAATATAGATCCACAGCCTTAGAAGAAGACTTCATCTGAAGAAATTTCAGTTGTATTTGTGGTTTAAGGAAGAAAAAGGCCTCCACTAAGACTAAAAATTAACAGAGTATTTTGTTATTATTAGATAAGCTCCCCTCCCCTCCTACCCCGTGAAGTCACGAGAATCGTCCTCCGGCCTTTAGGCTTTTACACCGGGAGTTATCGACGTCCTTATAAAAGATGGGAAGAAGCAGTAAAAAGTTGTCTAAAGTTAACAAATTGTGTAAGGTTCTGTTGTTGAGTTGTTTTCCTGGCATTTCTTATCAGCAGGCATGAGGGCAGTCATTGATTGTTTTTTAATTTATTTCCATAGTCAAGTATAGAACCATATTCAATGGTTTTATTTGCATTTTGTACATGTACCTGAAAAGCAAGTATGCATATATTGATTTTCTGAAGCTCATATCTTCAACAATCTCAGTTTTATCCATCTTGACTTTAATTTTCTATGGATGTCCAAGTGCTTATTATAGATGCGATGAACGATATACATATCTTTTCCTTCTAAGAAAATACATTGCTCATGCTTGTGTTTGTACTGAATATATGAAAATATCTTTATGTTTGTACTAAGTATACGACAGTATGACCAGGAAACCATTTTGGTATTCTGCCCGCTAAAGGCATCCGCCACGTATACATACAGATCACTTAGTAACTTCAACATCAACACATACCTCAACACAAATTGCCAGTTCGTTGTAAATGTAAGGGCCTGAAATCCGAACAAGAAGATCGACAACAACCTTCTCGTTGTTCTACTTATTCCACTTTGGGTGCTGAGACTGTGTATAGGAGCCGTGATCAACGTTGCAACCAAAGGAGATGTGCCATGAAATTTATTTAAAAATTTAGTGCAAGGATATAACAAGGGATTCCATGGGCCATTGAGGGATTCCTTTTGGTAGATAAAATTAAAAGTTGTTGTCTCTTATGTCACACATTTCAAGTCTACACATCAACAATTCTGACAAACCCTTCTTTAAGTTATCCATATAATAATGATGCAAGCCTTTTCATCTTCCCACATAAATGATAAAATGGAAGATGAAAATCTTCCCATATAAATGACAAAACGGGTGATGAAAATCTGGAGTTCAAAGTTACTTAGAATTTGACTTCTTTATATTTGCTTTCCACACCATTGTCGTGAGCAATCTCCAAGGTTTATTTATGGATATAGATTTTTAATCGAAAGATAAAACAAATTAGATATAAACAAATGTAATTATTGATTAATTTTATTTTTTTTAAATCAATTACAATATTCTGTGATTTAGAAAAACAATTTTTATATATGAATGAAGGATGATATAAGAATGAATAAAGATATTGTGAGATTTTTAATTATGGTAGTTTGAAAAACATTGTAGTTTGAATGAAACATAACTTAAAAAAACAGTGAAGGTGGTTGAAGTTTTGAATGTGGGTAGAAAAGAGCATGATAAAGTTTGTTAGTGAAGGTGGTTGAAGTTTTGAATGTGGGTAGGAAAGAGCATGATAAAGTTTGTTATTTTAAAAGATTTACTTGGGATCAAATCCAATGGCGAAGATCAGAGAGAAGGTTTAGAATGAGTTCTTGTACCATAGCAAATAGATTATAATAATAAATTATTAGTTTTTTTTTTATTATTATTATGACAATGCAATCTTAAATCCATTAATTTATATATACTTTTGTGATCAATTCACGTAGAACTACCCACTGGAAGTTGTTATCCTAAAAGTCAAATCCTTCCATGGCTTGATGTTTTAGTATTATGACAGATCAAGGGATAAAATAACATACTGTAAAGCATTGTAGTAGTTATAATATTTAATAAATTTTGGTTAAACTTATAAAAATATTCGTTTGAATTTTATAGGATCTTGTATTCATCAAGCCCTCAAGTAAATGCATTTGCTACTTACAACATGAAGAAAATCAGACAACTTTAGTTCATAAATAAATTATAAAGTGGAAATTGCCAAGTTGGTATCAAAACATATCTAATATATTGTAATTTTTTATTGAAATTTTCTAATTGAAATTTTGGATTGTCATTCAGACAAAAGACCCTGGATAAATTTAGTGACTTTCAACATCTTTTATTTCTTCAGTTATACTCCGATTCATAGGCAATTAAACCACGCCATTTTGTAACTTTTCTTCTAATTTAATAAATTCTTCAATGGAAAAACAATAGTAACCAAAAAAATTATCTATTTTCCATTACTAATGTTGCAATCTATAATCTATTGATAATATGACATAAAAAAAAAGTATTCATAATACTCTACAAGAAAAAGGTGTCACTAATTTCTCAACTTACGATTCTATTTACTTTATAAAACTGTCAACAAGTGGTCATTGTCAGTGGATGAAGTGATAGCTCTATATATGCCTTGAGTTTTGGTTCTCCTCAACTCTTCTTAACTAATTTTTTTTTTTTTTTTCATGTATACTTTTAAGGGCTATCTTGCAAAGCCTAATTAATTAAAGATTGAATTATTTCCATTTCACACACAAATATGTTAGTCACCTCTCTTAAGCTAAAGTCTATTAGATTTTGACAAAATTAAAAAAATAAACAATCTGCAATCTCTTAAAGTGGATCACAATCTAGTTGAAGGAAATATGTGTTGCTTTACTAGAATTTAGCAAGATGAAACTATCTTGCATTATAGGACCATGTGAAAGAGGTCCTTATTCAGACATATCAATCACATGATACAACCATAGAGACTTGAGTCCATGAAAATTTGAGAGGTTGGTCAACTTTTGAAAGCATCATTATGTCTGCCCACTTATTGTTGGATGCCATATTGAATTACCCACCTTAGCATGAATCCCATTCTGTTCACCTCAATTCCCTCTTAAGAATGAAACAACATGAATCTCTTTGGAGACATTTGATGGAATTGAAACGTTACAAAGAATATTAACATGGCCTCTGCAAAAGGATGACAGATAAAAATTGAGAAGTGATCCATGATTTTTTTATAAAAGAATGTGACAGCAAGTGAGGGAATTCAATATTTGCTTAGAAACTTCAACATTAACAGAATATAAAATAAGCCCAACTTCAATCTCAGTGAAGAGATACAATACACTAAACCTAAAGTTGTTGTTTATCACATCTCTTTTGTAAAAAAGATTAAAGTATCTTTTTTCTTGGGTTAATTCCAAAAAAAACAAAGAAAACTGACAGGGATTTTGAACACCTCCAGGTTAGGTGTCAGTTCATTTCGACAAGGTTTTCATCTTAAATTCCCTCAAAACCTATTCATGTGGTAGTATTTAAAATATGCAATACATAAACCATCTATGGGGTGTTATAAATATTGCAATTTAAGGTGACTCTAACAATCTCCTCCCATGTAGGATAATTTTAAAGCAGCCGAATATTTGCATAAACCAAGTTTTTTCCTTGTAGGAGGTTCGGCTGGAATAAAATGGATGCTTAAGAGGAAATGCTCCAATTTTTACATGTGACTTATTGGGTGAACGGGGGTGCATGGAGTAAAACTCATTGATGGTAACCTGAGTAGAGTTTCATATAGTAGCACATTGTGATAGTAAGGAGGAAACATACAATACATGATTGGTTATCAACAATGCATACATCTATAAATGCACTGACCAACAAGGAAAGGTACTTAAGGCAAAGTGGTGTTACTCTTATGTTCATAACAATCAATTAATTTCAGTACCAAGAGAGAACTATGTAGGAAACCATATTATCCCAGAGAAAAATGTTCAAACTAATCTATAAAAAAAAAGGTTATGGCAATTCTCTCAGCACATGGAGAAGGCTTTCATAAAACTGATAATATTTTAAGCTATGGAACATTTCCAACAAGACCTGAGGCATGCTAGTGCTCATCAATAAATTGTTATCAACATGATTCTACATTGTTGAACCACTAAAGCTTCCCACCCTGTTGTTCTTAATCACAATCCTACTTAGGATATATACAAAAGGAAATTTAAACAGGCCATCTCAAAGTCCTCCTAAGTAAGCTTCTAAGATTCTATTAACCAAAATAGAGAACATGCTTATCTATAATATGATAATGATAATGATAATTATCAAAATAATGAAATATTGATTTAAAATAGGAGTATTTAAAACATTTATCGGTATTATTATCTATTATGTAAGTATTGACAATATAATTTCAGGGAATGCATTTAAACCTAAACGTGCTAATGGTAAAATATTATGTATGTGTACAACTCATATATTAATATTCATGTCAACAACCTAGAATCTGTTAGGTCAGGATAGGTGCGAAATTCTCATACTATAAACTAATATGTATGAACATACTTAATGAGTATGGCATTAGAATGAACACTACATTATTAATGTCCAAAGGCACCAACAGATAAGGAAATAATGAAAACAATAAAGTTTGTTCAGTTCGCAAAAAAAAATTCATGAAAAGAAACTACAACTGAGAAAAACATTTAAGGAAAGGGAACACTGAGAAATATAAAATTTAAATAACAAGAATGAGCACGAATCCCAAATAAAAAAGACAAACTTCCATAGGATGTTTTGTTCCTCTCCATGCAGGAAGAGAATAAATAACTCGATCAAAATTTATCTAGTACGTCCAAATGTATTCATCCAACCACAACTAGTGAGTTGAGATTGATAAAAGGCACTTCCAAAATTTCTGAAAAGCTATAAAAGGTGTCTACCAAAACATAGAAATGTAGTAGCATTGCATGAAGTGTTACATGGAAACAAAGGCTATAAAGACACCTACCAAAACATAGGACTGTAGTAGGACTGCATTAAGCATTTCTGAGATAGATAAAGAACCAAGAAAATAAACAAAAATTGAATAAACTCCAACTGAAAACAAGAAACATAGATTATAACTTATTGCCAAAATGAATTGCATCTTTAGCATGTGTGAGTGTTTCCCATTACAATTGAGCATATCTCATCATTTACTGAAACAACACACTTGATCATTATTAGAGCTTGGACATCAAACAATGGTATATTAAAAAATAATGTTCCTTAATGAGTCTTCTATTAATAATGTATTTTCTCTAGATAAATAACAAAGATTCATTCATATAGATCAATAAATCAGATGTAGATAGAACTCAAATACAATCCGTGGAACAATGGAACAATTACCTAAAAATTGTCAACACTTTCTCTCAACGAGGCATCTGATTTGAGCTTCTTTCACATGCATATCTTTCTGATGTAGACCACCATGATAGCATGTCTCTACCCCAAGCATAAATCACAATGAGAAAAAAATACACGGTCCTTACAGATGTGAAGTCAAAATTCACAAATGAATTGCAGATACATACAAATAAAGAAAGGAAGCCTGATCTAGGATCTTTCTCATACATCCAAAAATGGAAGACAAACCCATGACAAGTCCTTGAGCACATGACCATATCCCAATTTCGCTTTCAGTAGCAGTTCCTTACAATTTGAATCCAAGCAATGGCACCAGACACAACAAGATAAATTCCAATGCCACTAGGAGTTGTTGAAGTGTAAAATTGGAATTCCTATTGAGAGTTTGTAGGATCATCACCACTTTCACCCTGTTGTTGATGACTGGAACACATGAACTAGTGCTCTGATTTAGTATTTTTATTGTAAGCACTCAGTGCAACGAGCATTCCCAAATTCCCTTTAGCCCCAAGACCTAACCCAGTTCCAGCCTACGACGTATCCTACAACAACATGGAGGTCAAAGGTATATATCTCAAGTGCTCACCTAGAAATTCCAACCCCATTCCTCCAGGGAGATTGAGTCTAGGCATAATCATGTCACTGGGAAAGACAGATCAGTTGATATATATCATCGTAAGTGTTCTCTCATCATTATTTCTTAGTAAAACAAATCATTTGATATATATCATCGTTAAAATAATTAGAAATATTTTGCTGGATGTGTTTATAGTCTGTTAGAATACGATTATTATACCATTTTTATTTATTTTTGAATAAATTTATAATTTAAAATTTTTTATTAAAAAAATTCTTAAATAACGAGCTTGAGGGTTTTTGAGGGTTTAAGGATTGTATATTTACATTTTCAGATTTTAGTAAATCTCAATAAATCTAAAATTAAAGATAATATCCTAACAATTATAAGCCACTTGGTTTCAAAATATTTGTTCTTTATTTATTTAAAGATTTTAGTAAATCTCAATAAATCTGAAATTAAAGATAATATCCTAACAATTATAAGCCACTTGGTTTCAAAATATTTTTTCTTTATTTATTTAAACAATATTTTTAATTGGCGAACAATGTAGATAAACATTTATCTTGATAGATGGCTAATTAAAGTATACACTAATGCACATTCAATATTTTAGATATATTCATTTTTGCACTTAGTCATTATGTTATGATTTGATGTCAAAATATCAATGGATCATTGAAGCCCAGTGATAAAATTGATGGCGGAATATGTTATAATTTAATGCAAAAGAACTTTTTAATTAAAAGTGAATTAGAGAGAGACCATGTGTTGGAGGTTAATATACAGAGGAGAGACGAGAGCCAAGGGAGACTCTCCTAGGGTTTGCATGTCGACAAAGTTCTAGTTATGCATCTTATTGAAATGATTTTCGAAAGACAACCGAGACGATAAAGGGGAACAAGAGATTGAAAGCCCCGTATGGCCTCAGAGGGGGGTGAAAACCCCCTCATATCTCAATGTGGTAGCAAACGAGGCCCCAGGAGCCAAGAGTATGCGACCCTCCTGTTATCGCTCCAAGAAACCCTTTGTGGTTGCAGACCAAAGGTGCTTGGTAACTTAAGAAATAAATGTTTTTGTATTTTGTAAAGATGGATCAATGGGATAACTCAATTCAACTATAGCATTCAGACATCAAAGTGATAAACAAATAGAGAGTGCTCTCCAAGATTGGTTAAACAGTAAGATAGCTTAAAGTGGATGAAGAAAAGATTGCTCATAAACCAGTGCAAAAGCAGGGCTTAATAAACAACTAAAGAGACTGATAATAATGTCATGAACCAAACAATAGGATAACAGTTATTCAAGGTTGGACAACAATATATCAGTGAAGAAGAAGTATGGAAAACTGCCACCAAAATGGAAAGAAATCTGTGATCTGTATTAGCAAATGAAAAGTCTAAGTACAAAGAGAATTACTGTATCCAGAATCAAACCCCTAATCAAACTGAGTTCCTAGGCTTTATAGCCTTTACAAACAGTTTTCAGATCCTGAAAACATGGATCAAATCATCTAAAAATAGCAAGTC
>JZKD02S1872731.1:401155-426152 GCA_000966675.3 Picea glauca
ATATATATATATATATATATATATATATATATATTCATAAAATCGCTACCCGCTCAAATTCTGTAAACTTTTTTTATATGAAAAAACTTTGATTTCTGTGTTACAATCTTCCTGTTATTGCATGTATAAAGTTTGATTTTTTAAAATTTAAATATAATATAATGTGGCATTCATCTTAACATGTTTAAGATTTCTATATTTCTATATTGTTTGCCTTGTTTTATGTAAGCAACGAAATATGAAAATAGGATTTAATGTTTAATAAAATTGTATTTATTTATTATTTATAGATATATTAAATTTACTTGATAAATTATATTATATTTTTATTTTAATCTATTTTATTTTATAGAAAATTTGAAAATATTTTAAAAATATTAATTATTTAAGCATAGAGGGGTTTCCACAATGTAACATATTAGATATCATTTTTGGGATTAATTGTGTAGTGTAAGTCATTAATCTATGACCCATATCCATGAGTATTAGTCGCAACTGAGCAATAATTTTCATGATTTGAAGAGTCCACTTAGCACTCATAGTCGCAACTGACCAATAATTCTCATGATTTGAATAGTCCACTTAGCACTCATTGCATCAAGTGATGCTCATAGGGGTGAAGAAATGGGATTGAAACCAATGAAATGAAGCGCATAGCATCAATCATCACTTTCGGGGCTTGCACCCGATAACCAGGACTTCCCAGGTGGTCACCCATCCCAAGACGCCTCTAGCTCAAGCGCGCTTAACTATGGAGTTTTCCCGACAATCAATCCCACTTAGCTTGCTACCCCATTTGCAAAACCTTAGCAAGTATTGTGCTTTATGAACTATCCAGTTAGAGCTCTCTTCACTCTTATTATTTAAGCATAGAGGGGTTTCCGTAGTGCAACATATTAGATATCATTTTTGGGATTAACTGCATAGTGTAAGTCATTAATCTATGACCCATATCCATGAGTATTAGTCACAACTCACCAATAACTATCATCATGAGAATTATTGGTCAGTTGCGACTAATACTCATGGATATGGGTCATAGATTAATGACTTACACTACGCAGTTAATCCCAAAAATGATATCTAATATTAATTATTGTTTGGATGATGAAATTGTATCTATATTTATGTGAAACATTATTTTAAATGTTGAAATAGTTTAACATACACGTTGTTTGCAAACCATGACACCACTTGTTCACAATTTTAAGATTAAAAGGCTTATAAAAGTTTTGAAAACACATATGTTATATATATCTACAATGATAAGTATATGATAACTTAAAAAAAACTTGTTGCAAGATTAGATAGTGGAACGGGTGGGAACTGGGAAACAAATATTTTTCAAACCTTGGAATAGCTTCAATGGAGTCACCTGCAACTGTGACAAGAAGCGTTTTTTGGCATCTATGTGGGGATTGCTACTAATTCCTTTGTAGGAGGGACCTCGAGTCCTATCTTTTTGGCGGTTTAAAGTTTTTTTTCGTACCTTTTTCCTACCTTCCTGCCGTAACAAACCGTTCTATTGGAGTCGCCTGCTACTTTGCTATTTCAGCTTTTCGGTGGGGTTAACTGCTATTCTAGTGTAGGAGGGACTTTGAATCCTACTTATTTGGCAGTTTTTATGTTTTTTAGGACCTTGTATCTAACCTTTGTGGTGTTTCATACCAATCTAATAGTGAGTGCCAAAGTTATGGTGTTCATTTATTATTCCTAATTTTCTGTGTTAGTGTGGGTCCGAGCTTTCCTCGTTTTTCGATTGGTTGTAGGGTGATTTAAGGTTGTTGTTAGTACGCTTGTTCAGTTGACAGAAGGTGTCGTGTTACGGATGGGCCAGTGCGGATGACTCATACTCCACTGGAGGTGATCCTGATGGATGTTGAAGTCAACACCCTTATGGGGGAGGCTGACAAAGCCATCTGGAGGCAGGACAGTCTCTTCACCTTTGCAGACTCGACAGGGTATAATGTCAGTTTTAATGAGCTTCAAGAAGAGGTTAAGGCACAATTAACTCCGTCCCCTATGGAAAATATCCAGGCTCATTGTTGTCATACTTCCTTCACGGATTTAAGAGGTCTGGAGTCAGGAGCTTTTGAGAAATCTACTGTGAAGTGCCCAGGAGTTACTCGAGAGGTCGCAGTGGTGCAGGCGAGAGGAAAGGGAAGGGTGTCTGGGGGGGTGCCTAAAGGTATTCCTGCAGGAGAGATGACGGGAACGAGACTTCGGAGGTATAAACATTGGATACCAAACAAGTCGAAGTGAAAGCTGACGCTAGGTGAAGACATTGAGCTGGAAGAAACGGTCAATCTTGCACTCTTTACTCTGGTAGGAAGATTTTCCTACAGGACTAGGTGTAAGATGTCGCTGGATGAGTGGGTTAGTGTGAACTGGTGTCCGCTCCTAGGCTATCAGCCAGAAGTGTTTTTTTTTTACGAAAGGGTGGTTTGGGTTCCATTTTAAGAGGACAAAGGATACTGAGTTTATTTTGGAGAAAGTATGGAGCTATGATGGTAGAAGTCTGATGATCAAAAGGTGGCGAGTGAATTTTGATCCATCCCACGACTACTTTCGGTTTAGACATTTCTGGGTGCTTCTTCCGGGACTGCCTTTACACTTTTGACATGAAAAAGCACTGGAAGCGATAGGGAACACCCTTAGGAAGTTTATCAGAGTCGACTTTGGGACACTCAAAGCCTCAGATAAAAGGATTTGTATAATCCTAGTGGAAATCAACATCCACACAGGTTTATTGGAAACTCTGGAGATTGTTTGGCGGGGCCATCATCTGTCCCAAACTTTGGACTATTTAGGCATCCCCTTCAGATGCACTCGGTGTTGGAATATGGGTCATTTGTGGCAGGACTGTGTGATTCAGATTTTATGAGCAGAACGAAATGACTACATATTATTAACAGATGCTTAACACATAATAATAGAGATATAGTAAAACTGGTTTTCTATTCAATAAGGAAATAAGCTGAAACTGTAAAATGCAGTGGAAAACAAGCTTGCACGAATGGTGGCAGCTTATCTCTGAGAAGGGATGTGATGACTGTGCTCATTCGCAAGAAGATGATTACAATGAGGCTCTGAAGGCCTTTTTACAATAAATATGAATGCCAAAAATCATAGACATCCAAAAACCTAACCCTAGGAGATGAAGCGCCAAAACTCATGTGGGCCCCGTTTGGGTAAGTTAGTATATCAACTTCCCGAGGTCGTATCTTTTGCATACGATCTCTGTTTTAGGCACATGATAACCTGTTGGAAAGGTATATTCGAGGAGATTCATTTTGGGGGCTCAATGATGCCTTCAATGATCATTGAGAAACTTGATCCAGAAAGACCTTCATTTAGGCCCTCAAAATGGCCCCGGAAGTTAAAACTGCTAATAATAGTAAATTGCCAAAATTGCCAGAAAACTGTTTTGAGCCAGTTGGAAAAGATGGGTGGTTGTTGGCCCTTGACCAGGTTTTGTGGAAATGCTGGTCATGTTTGACCAATTTTGGGAATTCAACGGGTTGGTCGAAGGTGGAGCGCTAGGCGAAGTGGAGATCGCAAGATCTCGTCACCTTTTGTGGACCTTTTTGGGTTAGGGTTTATGTAACGAGTATGGGATGTCGGACCATGGGATTTTACCCATGTTTAGGCCTCTTTGTAAAGTATAAGTAGATATATAGGCGATGTAAGAAGGGGACACTAGAGCGATACTTAATAGTATGGCTTGGTGCTATGATAAGTGCAAATGATTGTAAGAGGCTTTGTGCATACTGTGTGTTGAGACTTGCAGATCTAAATGCAAGTCATCTGCAGTGCTTTGTGCACCGACTACATAAGGCTATGTGCCTAGATCTACTCAGGCAAGGAGGATCTGGTGAAGTGTGTGCATATCTCCTGTCCTATGCAGAGTGGGTTTTGTGGCTCTGTGCATGTAAGAAGATTGACATAATATAATAAAGAAGAAGAAGAGTTGGTGGACGTAGCCCTAGGCTGGGGGTGAACCACGTATATCTTGTGTTGTGATTTCTTTGTGCATTATGGTTGTTATGTTGTTGATGTGATTTATGATTTGTGCTTACCTTCATGAATGTTTAGATGCATTTGATATAATAGCTTAGTGCTTAGTCATGTAAATGAATGCTAGATCTGATTTATCTCTATATGCTAAGTGCTTGAATGCGTTAGATCTCATTGAATACTGCATTGCTCTGTAATTAGGGTTTACATCTGTGATGTGAAAACGAGTTAGAAACTAATGAATATTAACTTCTAAGTTCTTTGTTAAGTGTGGTAATCAGAGATCTATGTCCCAGCTATGTTGTAGACACTTGAGTCTTGCAACCCCCCTGCCTCTACCTTGGGTGAGACTTCATATGCTTCGCAAGTGTTGTCGAAAGGGTCGGTAGTTAAGGTTTTGTGGTGAGATATGTGAATAAGAGTTAGAAACTAATGAATATTAACTGCTAAGTTCTTTGTTAAGTGTGGTAATCAAAGATCTGTGTCCCAACTATGTTGCAGACACTTGAGTCCTGCAACCCCCATGCCTCTACCTCGGGTGAGACTTCATCTGCTTCGCAGGTGTTGCTGAAAGGGCCAGTAGTTAGGTTTTGTTGGTGCATTTTTGAAGAGTTGAACCCCGAGTCTACCCCTGTGCCAACAAATGGTTCCGTTGTCGGGACTTGAAACTGTGATTGTTGGGAACTGAAGAAAATGAAGCTCTGTGTGTAGATCCGACATGAAACTGTGATTGCTGGGAAATGAAGAAAAGAGAAAGCTCTGTGTGTAGATCTGTTGCCCTAGTGCAAAATATCCTACTTGGCTTGTGAAGCTCTATGCTAAGAAAAAAATCAGATCTGAAGAAAAGAGGTGAGATCTTAAATCTTTGTGCTTTGATAAAGGTAAGATAAGTGAAAATTTTTGTTTCGAAAGAATGGATCTAGGTATGTTTGACAGATTTGGTCCTAGTTTGAAAACTAGAGCAGAGTTAGAAGAAAGAAGATATGATATGAATAGATCTGATAGAAATAGTGAAATATATGTTATCCCTATGCATAGAAAGAATGTTTGGACTAACAAGTGGATGCAAGATCCTAGAAGTTCTTTTTTGCAGGTTCATCACTGTGATCCCAATGCGCAATACAGGAAAGGTTGGGGATCGTTTAAGAGAAAGTGAGGATTAACCCTTTGTTACAATTGTAGAAGACTGGGACATCTTGCTAAGGAATGCCTTGGTAGAAACCCTATTTGTCTTTGTTGTAAAGCTATGGACCATGAAGTTTTGGATTTCCCTAGAATGATTGTTATGGCTGGAAAGATGAATATGAGACAAGAAAACCCTAGGGAAGGCCAAGAAACTAAGGATATGATAGAACTCTAGAAAAAATCAAAGACTATACTATTAAATATGAAAGAAACCCTGAATGATCACAAAGACATCAACTTATCAGAGATATTAAAAGAAAAAGAGTGCATAGAAACAAGAATAGGAGACTTCGACATAGACTGTGTATTGGATGCAAAAAAACAAGTGAATATCATGACAGAAAGAACTTGGGAAACTTTGGGAAAGCCAGCTATGGTTCCTTCACTGGGAGGAATAGGATTGTTTAAAGGAAAGTTGATAACCCTATGTGGAAGACTTGCCAATGTAACTATGGTTACTCATGGAGCATCGATAGAAGAAGGATTCGAGGTTATTAATTTTGTTGAGGACAATGCCCCATTTTCTCTTTTGCTAGGAAGAACTTGGATTGAGAAAGATCAAGTTAGAAGGAAAAAAGAAGAGGAGGCTCTAGTACAGAAAAAGAAATAACTAAGAGATTTCATGGCTAGGAGAATAACACGCTTAATAGAAGAGCAGGAGGACAATTTGAAGCTACTAAGAACCAGAGACCTCGTTGTCAAAGTTGAAAGAATGCAAGAAGGCTTAATAAACCTATTAATGCAAGAAAGTAGAGCACCTACTCTAGAAAAAGAAGAAGTATTACTCTCGAACCCTATGAAAGAATCTCGTCAACGCGAAGTTACTATGTTAATTACAAACAAGAATTAGAATGGAAAGAGGAACCCAGAGACGCAGATCACAGGAAAGAAGGATAGAAAGCTCATTAAGAAGAAAGCTAAGCTAATAAAATTGCAAGAGGTACCAGGAAGGACTTCGCAGAAGGGAGATTTACAAAACTTGAACTTCGCCAGAATATCAGAACAACACAGATTGGCACTTCACTATGGCAGAGCGATATAACCATTAGAGGCGTCTTGACCATTAGCCCGATGCTCTAGAATGGCTATAAACGAAGTTATTGCTGAAAGGTTCACCATTGGATTGTTCAGACCGCGCCCTAACAGATGAAATTACATTGATGAAGGCTTTCTTGTCTGTTGGAGGAACCCTTTACGATGTTGTCTATTTATCCCATTGATTGTTGCATCAAGAACACTTTGTGAATTATATCCGAGCCTACAAGAGAATTCATTGTTATCACGTTGTGCCTATTGAGACCTTGCCACCTATTCTCTTACCTTGAGTATTCGATCATCGACCTGAGATACCTGATCTTGAGTGTGCATGTCGAATGACATTAGAATAGTATAAAAGTCTGTCAAAGAAATCCTAATCGACCTCATGACTGAGAAGGTGATGTTCATAGGAATTCAGGCTTCATCGATGAGAGGAGTGCAAGCATCCCCATCGATTTCTCGTGTATCTGGACTGTCTCGAGCTGCGACAGAGAAACAAACCAAGCATCGTGATGACTTGGTGAACACGAAGCTCATCCCATCAATCCTGCCCGACTACATCCCGCCTCTGGTTAGAGCAGTGAGTCGTGACAGTGTCCCAAGGGACTTCAACTACATGTTGATTACTGCGTACCTCCTGAAGGGGATACATGCAGTCAAACCTCAGCTGGATAAGATTCTGATGTTGAAGATCAACATCTATAACCTGAGAGATCGCAAGAACTATGGTATGCTCACGCCACATAAGTATTTAACCAAGACAAAGGGGAAGAAGTCGAAGATCATCCCCCAACCATGGACCATGGACATTGCAAGGTCCACGATCCTCAACATGATGAAGATACCACACTTTGGAAGGCACCAGGAGGTTAATGCATGCGTTAAGCTCCTGTTGTCATTCTTCCATGGAGGTTATATGTGGCTGGACGGATGCATTATCGTGGATCTAGTGTTGATCCATAGGATCACCAGATTAAGCATGCAAGGACTAGACCCGCAAGACTTTTACCCAGGGAAGGCTGCAAATCACGCCATGGTGAAGACAATCAAGGATACCTATGGCGATGTGGAAAAGGGGAAGTGAGGCTACAAGGTAGCCTCCATCCAGAATGGTGTAGTGTGCCTCACCTACCAGCTAATCAAAGGTAAGATAGTAAGGAATAATAGACCCATGCAGGTCATAGGGTTCATTGTTGACCTCGCAGGAAAATGCGTGGAAGGGATACAAATGAACTGGGCGAGCTACCTCATCAACTAGTTAGAGAAGGATTGTCGCGAAGCTCAAGATCATGGATACGAGTTCCATTTCAGTTGGTTGCTGATCCTTATCACCTTCATTGCTTGGGAGATGCTGTAAGGTGCGACCTTCCCTAAAATTGAGCCATCCGAACCATTAGCTGCAAAGTTCACTACGCTCTGGTATTCGAGCGACATGGCTAAACAATGGAAATCAAACGCAGTGTTCCACACCTATTACCTACAGTTGAAGAGGGATATTGAGTCTTTCCCTCACATGATGCTGAACACCCTCACAGGTTTAGGCCATTTTCAAAGTTCCACATAGATAGACATTTTATATATATCACTGCGCTTAGAGATGAACACAAGGAGGAGTTGCAGAGTCATTACAAGCTCACTAAGGAGGAAATGGAGGAAATCACTAAGGAGTGGCTTGAAGAATTATTGGTACCAGTTGACCAGGCAGAACTGTCTGATCCCAACCTCATCGGAGGTCCTGTGGTCACTCGCAAAGAGCATGATGCACCCAACAACAGTAGAAGGAAGAAGTACAGAAGTTGCATAGTGCATCAGAAGAGACTGCCTCAGATTCACCTAGAGGGGGAGGAGGTGACGAAGTAGACAAAGAAGAGGAAAACGAAGAGGATAAAGAGGAAGAACACCAACAGAAGTAAGGAAAAGTAACACCGCCTAAGGATCCCATTGATGGAGCTGAGACATCCAAGAAAAGAAAGGTTTCCCCTATGAAACCTACATCGTGGAAGAAATCAAAAGCCAATAAACCACCATTTCAGACTGTGCTCATGGTGGATGACATCGACCTTATCATTGCCACTGTGTCATACACCGTGGAGGATATCTTGCAGAGGAGCGAAGCCAAACAAGAAACCATGTATGATAGGATTGAAGTAGAGTTAAAAGGGGTACAACAAGCCCTCTACTCGAGCCATGCAGTGTCTATTGTGCTCCTACCATTAGAAGGAGTAAAGTTGGGAGATGAGCCTACCCAACTATGCAGAATAGAAGACTCGACAGAAGCTCTCCTTCGTCGGGTCTAGGAAGAAAATGAACAGGCCACAGAGGCTCTGAAGCAAGCAAAAGAGGAAGTCATAGAGCAACGTCGAGTTGCACAGCCGGAAAAAGATGACCTCCAAGCGAAGTTCACAGAGGATAGAGCACAAATACAATAGGAGAAAGAACAGTTTCTTGTGGAGAAGATGGAATTTAAAGAATCAGTCACCAGAGCACTTCGCTCTGTGACAGGCTTAGAACAGAAAGAAGAATACCCAGTGGAAAATCAAGTGACGAAGCTTGTTGAAGCTATTCAATAACTTCAACAGAGAGTAGCATAACTAGAGCTACAAGCAGTGCCAAACACTCTGCAGGAAGTGTGAGATCAAAGAGAGGAAATTGTTAGGAGCACAATTGAGAGAATCAAGGCATTAGCATTGGAATGCAAACAACTCAACAGTCGAAGTGCGTAGACTTACGAGTGCCTCACAGAGGACCCTAAACTAAGGACACTGGAGTCACAGCTCCAGGTAGCAAAAAAGCAAGCAGAAATAGTGCAAACATAGTTTAAGCTATTGTCAATAGTTGAGAGGATGAAAAGATCCCAGGAACAATGCACTGTTAAAAAAAATCCATGCAATCTAGAGTAAAGTCCTGGAAGTGACCGAGAGACTCCAACCAGTGCAGGATGAAGCTTGGATGCTTTTCAAGAAGATCTAAGGATGGGGTATAGAACTGGAAAAACTGGTCACTTTGGTGGAACAACGCTTGGCAGGACCAATGAACGAGAAAGTTATTCGAGAATTCTCCAAGCAGGAGGGTTTGGTGAAGAAATAGGTTGAAGCAGCTCGAGCCAAGCTCGAGCCTTTTGAGGCAAAGTTACTCAGATCAGAGTGACTCGGGACGAGTCATAGGTGAGTGTTGGGGGCCTGTTGGCCCTTGACAAGGTTTTGTGGAAACACTGGTCATGTTTGACCAATTTTGGGACTTCAACGGGTTGGTTGAAGGCAGAGCGCTAGGCAAAGCGGAGATCATGGGATCTCGTCACCTTTTGTGGACATTTTTGGGTTAGGGTTTATGTAATGGGTATGGGATGTCGGCCCATGGGTTTTTACCCATGTTTAGGCATTTTTGTAAAGTATAAGTAGATATCTAGGCAATGTAAGAAGGGGACACTAGAGCGAGACTTAGTAATATGGCTTGGTGCTATGATAAGTGCAAATGATTGTAAGAGGCTTTGTCCATAATGTGTTTTGAGACTTGCAAAGCTAATTGCAAGTCATCTGTAGTGCTTTGTGCATCGACTGTGTAAGGCTCTGTGCCTAGATCTACTCGGGGAAGGAGGATCTGGCAAAGTGCGCACATATCTCCTGTCCTATGCGGAGTGGGTTTTTTGGATCTGTGCATGTAAGAAGATTGACAGAAGATAATAAAGAAGAAGAAGAGTTGGTGGACATAGCCCCAGGCTAGGGGTGAACCACATATATCTTGTGTTGTGATTTATTTGTGCATTATGGTTTTGATGCAGACCCCCTATCCCTCCTAAGGGTTGCACAACCTCCCGGTCAGGATCTTCTGGTTCCAGAGCCGAAATGGCTCTTCTGGTTCCAAACTAGAACTCTTCGAACAAACACACAGGTCCCTCACTAATGCTTGGTTGTCTTTTCCAAGAGCCAAGCATGAGCTCCCACCACCCACGACCAAGAGCCATGACGACACCCTTATCCTTCTTGCCTTTCGTGAATCGTGATTTTGGATTTCTCGAGGGAGAGACCCTTGACTCTTTAATCCCAAAATGCTGAAAGAAGGGCTTAACGATGGTTATCCCCCACTCAATCCTCAGTCCACGTGACCCTCCACTATGACCTCACGCTAAATCAGAAAGGGTGCTTATCATAGACCAGGACTTCACAAGTGAAGTGTCCCGCTCCTTTGTCTTTCGAATCCCCGATTGTCGAAATGCCAAAATAGGGCTCTAGCTAGGAGCTAGCCCTCTCTTTTATGCTCGTGACATGACCTCCGGCTAGGCTCAGATCCCAGCACCTATTCCTTCGAGATTTCGCGTTTCGCGAAAGCAGGGTATAAGGGATATCTCTTCTCCTTGGAATCCCTGGTTGCCGAAATGCGAAAATGTCTTTGGAGTTTGTTCAATGGCTCACAATAACCCCTGAGATCTATGGTCCATGTCCGGTCTCGCTATTTCTCTATTTCGCGATTCGGGGTTTTGGGAGAAAAGGACCTATGTCCTTCCAACTCGTGATACCTAAAATCGTGATGTGGACCAATGGTCCAGATCTACCTGTGATCGACGGTTGTTGTCCCTCCTGAGCTTTGGATGTCCAGAATACCTCGTCGCTAACCTCCTCGCAACTCCACCTTATCCAACAACTTGCAGGGTTTCAGTGTTTCTCCTTGAGAGCTCTCTACCCTCCGTTCAGATCTTTGAGATCTCCCCTCCTGGATCTACCCAATGTTAAAGACTGCTCTCCTACCCCAAATTGGATGCCCCACAGGATTCTTCACTGCGATCCAACTCTCGACAATGTTCTTCCTTCTGATCTTTTACTTGCTTCAGACTTAAAATATTTCCTAATTCTTCGAAGACTCGGTCTTCGCTTCTTCCTAGGAGATGGATTTTTTTCTGAATCTCGATAACACTTCTCTGAAACATTATTGCTCTTGAGCTTCGCCTTGTGTAGGCCTCGAATTCCCATGCACTCCTTGGGTCTAAGGGATTTCTATAAATTGGATCCAAGGGGTCTCTCACAGAGAGATTCCTCCTAATCTCCTGTTGTTCTCTCCTTGCTTGATGCACACCTTGTAGAGCTTCAATGAAGAGAAACAATTGGAACTGGAAAACTCATAGTCATCGTTTCATTCACTTGTTTGTGGGACACAAGAATAACAGAAAAAATAGGAAAATGTAAACACAACTGTCCAACACACATTTGAATCAATTTTCCCTCTTATTATATTTACAAGTGCCCAATGGCTGCAAAATACATTCAAATTACAGTAACTCAAAAACTGAGATCCCCTGCTACCTTGTAGTTCTCTCTTACAACTAATTTCTCTCTGTATTGCAACTAACCCCAACTGGGCGTACAAACTTCTACTTAACTCAGAAGATTTCTAGGGTTTCCCCTGGCTACTTTCCTACTCTAAAATTCATCCTACACTATCTTAATTTAGTCGCATTCCAGAGCCATAGTGGAAACTCCTGCTCTGTTTACGATTTTCAAAACGTGCCTCAAAGGGTAAAATTAGACACTGGTTCAAGCATGCCTCCAAAGGTAAATTCCGACGCTGAGTGAAAGGAGATTTCAAAATCGGTTGTAACTGCCCACGTTGAAGTTCTAGAAGAACTCTCATGTGTTGATTGGTCCCGCCTCTGCGTGCTTACCAACGATGCTTATGCATTAGGTTGTTATGTTGTTGATGTGATTTATGCTTTGTGCTTACTTTCATGAATGTTTAGATGCATCCGATATAATAAATTAGTGCTTAGTCATGTGAATGAATGCTAGATCTAATTTATCTCTATATGCTAAGTTCTTGAATGCATTAGATCTCATTAAATACTGTGCTGCTCTGTAATTAGGGATTACACGTTCGATGTGAATAAGAGTTAGAAACTAATGAATATTAACTGCTAAGTTCTCTGTTAAGTGTGGTAATCACAGATCTGTATCCCATCTAGGTTGCATACACTTGAGTCCTGCAACCCCCCCTGCCTCTACCTTAGGTAAGACTTCATCTACTTCGCAGGTGTTGTCGAAAGGGTTGGTAGTTAGGGTTTTGTTGGTGTGTTGTTGAAGCATTGAACCCGGGGTCTACCCCTGTGCCAACAGTGGCCACCGATATCCACCTGGATCAATCCTCCCTCCTTAGGAAGCAATGGTCTCCATTGCGTTGAGTTCCCCCATCATATGAGGAAAGTTCTGTTGAATTTGGCCCCAGGTGAGCCACTTGCCTTGGTATAGGAGCTACCCTGCTTTGACGACTCGATAAAGATGGATCCTTTGCTATCGAGTGCCCTTAATTTGTGTGTTCACAATCTGATCATGGGATGCCTCTTATATGCAGTCGAGGTTGAGATCTGTTGGTGTCAGTTGTTCTGCTACTTCTGAGGTGTCTAATAATGATGGGAAATAAGAGCGAAGGAGATCCACGTTGAATACTGGGTGCAGGCCAAGGAAAGGAGGAATGTTGAGCTCAAAATCATTATCCCCCATGGACTTGGTGATGGTGTACGACCCATAACAGAGTGGGAGAAGCTTTCGATGGGGTCCTGTAAGGCATTCTTTCTGCAAGTGCAACCAAACTTTGTCGCCCACCTTAAGCTTATGTGGCACCCGATGTTGATCATGGCGTTACTTGTACTTGTCATTGGACTTCTGTAGGATCTCCTGAACCTGTTGGAGGATGTGTTGGGTCCACTCAATGAACCGAGTGGATTTTTCATCTTCAGTTGGAGCAGGAGATGAGTCGATTGAGGTGACCGCAAGGGGAAGTTCAACATCTATGGGACACAATGGCTGGAATCCCAACCCCACCTAAAAGGGTTTATGGTCGGTGAAGCGATGCTGGGCTTAGTTGCAGCTATGTTGGACATAGGGAAGGTTCTCATCCCATGTGCGAGGGTGATTGGAATTATACATGTGAAGGATATGCACAATCATTTGATTTATGACCTGAGTTTGGCCATCTTTCTGGGGGTGGAAGGTCATGGATTTGGTGAGCTTGGTGTCCAGAAGTGACCAGAGGCTTGACTAGAATGTGCTGAGAAATCGACTGTCCCGATATGAGACAATGGTTTATGGGATTCCAAAATGTACCCAGGCTCGTTCAAAGAAGATCTTGGCAGTGGCCTCTATTGTGATGCTCTTCTTGCAGGCAACCATAATCACCATCTTAGAAAAGCGATCAACGACCACAAAAACACAGTCATTTCCCCGCTTGGTGGACAAGAGGCCTGACATGTAGCCCATTGAGATGGATTCCCATGGCCTGTCGAGAGTAGGAAGAGGGGTGTACATGCCTTGTTTCTTAATGGTCGGTTTGGAAATAATGCAGGGAGTGCAAGACCTAATATACTTGCTGAACTCCTGTCGAAGTTTTGACCAGTAGAAATGTTTTTGTAGCATCGCCACTCTCTTTTCGACGCTGAAGTGTCTTGCCACCTGACTGTAGTGGGCTTCCTAGATCATCTTCTCTCACTCACTTGATGGAACACATATATGGCCCAGACGACACAACAACCCATCTTGAAGGTGGAAATTATCGACAACTGCCTTTGCACCCAACATTTGGTAGGTGGTGGTGAAGTCTGAGTCTGTCTCATAGAGTTGGGGCCATTCAGAGGTATCATGGCCGCAAGATTCTAACACCGTGGTGAGTGCCGTGACTGGCGGTCTGCTGAGCCAATTAGTGGCACGATTGGTGCTTCCTGTTTTATACTTGATGTTGAGGTGGAATTGCTGCAAGTATGTGGACCACTTTTGGTGGCGGTCATTCTGCAATTTTCCTTGTGTCTACATGAACTGCAATGGATTATGATCAGTGTGGATGACTGTCTCCTTCCCAAGAATGTAATGACTCCACTAGTGGCAGGCTTTCACAATGGAGTACATTTATTTGTCGTAAGTAGGGTACTTACAGACAACATCTGATAGTGTCTCACTATGATAGGCCACAGGGTGGTCGTGTTGAGTGAGAATGACGCCCACAGCATAGATTGAAGCATCTGTCTCGATCTCAAGGGGATGCTACAGGTCTGGTAGTGAAAGTACTGGGGATGAGCACAAGTGTTTCTTAAAATCATAGAACGCTTGTTCTTGGGACTGGCCCCATGCAAATTTTTCCTTACCACCACCCCTGGTTATTTGAATGAGGGCCCATGCAATATGGGAGAATCCCAACACGAACTTGCGATAGAAATTGGCAAGGATCAAGAAGCTTTGAAGCTCAGTAAGTGTGGTTGGGGTCGGCCAGTCACGAATGACTTGGATCTTGGCTGGATCCACATGTATGCCATGTTGATCAACAATGTAGCCCAGATAATGGACCCTATCAATGTCGAAGGAGATTTTTTCCAAGTTGGAGTATAGCTTCTACTGCCACAGGGTGTGCAGAAACTGCTGAATATGCTTCAAGTGTTCGACCCAAGTCTTGTTGTAAATGAGAATGTCATCCAGATACACCACTACAAAATTATTGGTGAATGGTTACAGGATATCATCCATCATCCTCATGAAAGTGGCTGGAGAATTTGTCAAACCAAAGGGCATGACAAACCATTCAAAAAGGCCTTCCTTTGACTTGAAGGCGGTCTTCCATACATCTGTTTATTCTATCGGGACCTGGTGGTAGCTAGACTTCAGATCAATCTTGTTGAAGTATTTGGCCCCCATGAGTTGATCAAGGAGGTCATCGATTCGGGGAATCGACTACTGGTTTCTGACTGTGATTTTATTCAAAGCCCAGTAATCAATGCAGAGTTGCCAGGTTTCATATTTCTTCTGTACCAACACGATTGGTCTCCCGCATGGTTATGATCTAGGACGGATGTGCCCCTTGTGGAGAAGTTCTTGGATTTTTCGCTTGATCTCCTCATTTTCTAATAGAGAGTGACGATAGACTGGCTCATTGAGCAGCGGTGTGTCGGGGGTTAGATCGATGAGGTGCTTGACCTGGAAGTGAAGAGGTACCCCAGTAGGTGAGGATAAGATATCCAAGTATTCTTCCACGACCTTATCTACTTGCTTCTGCTGTGTGGAGAGGTCGGCCGCAGAGACTCTGGATGTCGCTGTGATATTTTGCTCATTCTGAGAGCAAATCACGAAGAAGACAAACTTCCCTATCTGAGAGATGACCTTCTTGCATTTCCTAGCAGAGATCAAGAAAATAACACTAGGTGGGATTGCCTTGGGTATCCTGTTCAATTTCCTGTTCAAAGTAATAATAACACTACGAGGCCTAGACTCATATACAACATGACATTTCCATAAATAAGGTTGGCCTAAAAGAACATCACAAACTTTGAGAGGAGCAACATCACACAATACCTCTTCTTTGAAGGGCTTGATGCCATATGACATTCGACACTGTTGGTTGACGTAGAGATCGCTTCCTTGGTGGAGCCATCCAATGGTGTAGGGTTGTGGGTGCGACATTGTCAGCAAGGCCAACCGCTTGATGACCTCTACTGAGATGAGGTTCTCCTGGATACCGCTATCAACGATGACGTGCAACAGGGTGACTTTTACCCACATCTGTGAATGGAAGAGGCGCTCTCCTTCTTCTGGATTGTCTGGTTCACCATGTTGGAGCTTGGTCATAGCAACAATGGCACTGGGTTCTATGTCAATGATCTGTCTTCCCCTTTTTGGTTTTGACTCAGAGTCAGAACCCACATCTTATTCAGAGGATTTCACTTCGGCCACAAGCGACTGCTTTGAGCGACAGTCAACAGTGTTATGCCAAGGGCTCTTATGGGAGTCACACCACTTCCCAGTATATTTCTTTGTCTTTCTGATGTCCTTCTTTGATTGCAGCTTGGACTGGTTGTCCTGATACTACCCATATTTGCTCTGTCCTTTTTTCTATGGGTTGGGGCCACCCTTTCCTTGCTTTTGTTGTGAGGGGTTCCCCGACCCAAATTGTCGCGTCTTTTGTTTGAGCTTCTACTCGATTTTGACGACATATCGGTAGGCCACACTCAAGGATGAGATGTCTAGAAATTCCATTTCGTTCTGGATGTATATATGAAGAGCACCGTAATACTTGAGCACCAGATGCCGCTCTGAATCTTTGATACCCAACTTAGTGTGCAAGGTATGGAAGATATTTGTGAAATCTGGCACTACTTGGTCTCTTTCTTGCCGCAGTGTGGTCCATTTGGTATACAAGTCGTTATAACTTCCGATAGGGTAGTATTGTTCCTTAATAGAATCCCTGAAGGATTCCCAGGTGGCCGTGACTGTAAATAATGAGGGTTCCTCTATTTTCTTTTGCTCATAGAAAGTTTCCCACCAATCTTTGACATGGGGAACGACTTTGAGGAGCGCAAAAGTAATCTTTTCTCTACTCGAAAAGTTATGGACAGAAAAATACCCTTCAAGTAGATTGAAACACTTGTCTACAACATCTGCGTCTATATGACCTTCAAATATAGGAATATCGAAGTTTATTTGTACCTTGAAGGGGGAGGTGCCTCCGCTCGAAGAAGATGCATCTCTTGTTGGTAACCATCGAAGGATTTGCACGAAACTATCCATCATCTCATTCCTTGGTTGCGTGAGGGCTTCCTCAATCAATAGTTTGAAAGGATCTCCTATCCCATCATATTTATTTTTTCTTGCCATGAGAGGTCACTTGGGCGTGCAAGATCTTTTGTCCTCAAGAGAAACAAGCTCAAGACCCAACTCTTTGTACTCCGACCTCGTGGGGGACATGCATTAAGACGACAAGGAGCAGACCGCTCTGATACCACTGATCTAGATTTTATGAGCAGAAAAAAATGACTACAGATTATTAACAGATGCTTAACACAGAATAACAGAGATACAGTAAAACTGGTTTTCTATTCAATAAGGAAATAAGCTGAAACTGTAAAATGTAGCGGAAAACAAGCTTGTTGGAATGGTGGCGGCTTATCTCTGAGAAGAGATGTGATGGCTGTGCTCATTCGCAAGAAGATGATTACAGTGAGGCTATGAAGGCCTTTTTACAATAAAAAGGAATGCCAAAAACCCTAGACATCCAAAAACCTAACCCTAGGAGATGAAGCACCAAAAGTCATGTGGTTCTCGTTTGGGTAAGTTAGTACATCAACTTCCCGGGGTCATAACTTTTGCATACGATCTCTGTTTTAGGTGCATGATAGCCCGTTGGAAAGGTATCGTCGAGGAGATTCATTTTGGGGGCTCAATGATTCCTTCGAATATCATTGAGAATCTTGATCCAAAAAAACCTTCATTTAGACCCTCAAAACGACCCTAGAAGTTAAAACTGCTAAAATAGTAAATTGCCAAAATTGTCAGAAAACTGTTTTGAGCCAATTAGAAAAGGTGGGTGGCCACCAATATCCACCTAGATCACTATGTGGGTATACTCGAGGAGGAGGTTTCATAAGGAACATTGTTGGAAAGGTCAACTCGTGTTGCTTCGCCAGATGTTGAGTCGAGCAGGATCAACCCAAGAGGTTATGACCATGCAAACATTTCTTTGCTAGAGCCAACAAACTCTATAATAGGTAATATTAAAACCATTTTCCCTATGCTCTATTATTCATTAACTGCTTGGGAAAGAATTTTTTTGGATGATTCTAGTTTCTTTGGATTCCGAAAGGACCCCTTGATTCCTCCAAATGACTCTAGGGCGCCTTCCGAGCATGGGGACCTGTTGGGTGCTCCTTTTGTTGCCATACCATTTGGTGGTTTGGTTGGGAGTGGTTTACTACTCGGGGTATCAATTGATTCACGTTTGGCCTATAACCACCCTATGGAAGAAGTACAAACTGTTGAAAACCTTGTGAGGAGTGTTCGTGGAGCTATAGGCTCTCCGGGAAGGGATCCCTTAAGATTGACTGTTTCTGCAGATGATTTCTTACTACTAGGTTTTAGAGAACCCGAGCTGGAGGATAGTGATATAGGGAATGTTCTTGAATCCCTCATTCTTTCTATCAGAGAGGTGCAGTCCCCAATTCATCTACCTACTTATAGGGGGAGGTCTGTATACCATATACCAGACCCTGATGGGGGTACATGGTCTTCGAGATATTTTGTGGGGGCCACTGGGAAAGATTTCTCGTGGTCTAAGGGATTGGGATTTGAGATTTCTCCTATAAGGACTAGGAGTGTGAGGAAGAAGAAGGAGGCTATGGGTCCTATAACTGAGGAGACACACTTACTGGTCTTAAATGAATTTGGGGCGCTTAGAGGCCTGAAAGCCCTAGCGAGAGCCAAGTCATGATCTTACTCTCTTTAAACATTATAAGGGTGGGGGGGACCCTGAAATCTGCCTCCCTTCGAAGAATTCTTCGGAGGACAAGTCCGAACATTATTTTTTTTCAAGAAACTATGGTTGAGGAACAAAAGGCTCATTCTCTAATGTTTTCATTTCGTCCTTCATGGCTCACTTGTGCAGTCAATGTTGTAGGTACTTCGGGGGGGCTTCTTGCTTTTTGGGATCTGAATATGTTTCACATTTCTCCTTTTTTATGTTGTGGTGGTATTATATTAACAAGTACATGCTTGGAACTAAAACAACCAGTCACTCTGCTTAATGTATATGGACCCTGTATTGAGAGGAAATCTTTATGGGAAAAGATGGTAGCCAAAGGACTTTTGGAGCGAATAAATATTATTCTTGCGGGTGAATTAAACCTTACTTGTGGAGCTAGGGAGATGTGGGGAGAAGTGACACATTTAGATTTGTTGTCATCTTTCTTTAAAGAGCTCTTCAATAAACCAGGATTGATAGATGTCGCTCTGAATGTCTTGGTGCAAACCTAGAGGAATGGACGTAGGGGTATAGTAATTATTTCCAAAATATTGGATCAAGTTTTAGTGGCTGAAGATCTTATTGCGAGTGTCAAAAGGTATAAATCATGGGTGGATTATCCATTTTTTTCGAACCATGCACTAGTCCTTTTAAGGTTTGACAGGCCTTCTTTCTTGATAGCTTACCCCTTTAAGTTCAATGCGAGATGGTTACTTGAAATGGAAGTATTTAATATTGTGACAAAATTATGGAGGGATCCGATTTTTTTGGCCAAAATGGATGTTCAACAAAGATTAGCAAAAAATCTGAAGTCCTTGAAGACTCATATAAAAGAATAGTCAAACGAGCATAAAAGAAAACAGGAGGAAAATCTAGTCCATCTAGAGGGACTTCTGAATGATTTAATCATGGATGAGGCTCTGGAGACTTACAATAGGGACAAGGAGACCAAAATAAAACTGTTGGAGGCAAAACGATACATTTTACTTAGAGAAGAAGAAGAAATTTGGAGACTTAGAAGTAGAGAGGTGTGGTTGAAGTGTGGGGACAAGAATACAATTTTTTTTCATAATTAAGCTAGTTTCAGGATGAATAAGAATCATATATGGGAGATCAGAGATGAGGGGGGTGAGAATCATACTGGTGTGGAATCTATAAAAAAAGAAGCCATTAAGTTTTTTAAAACTTTTTATGAGAAGTCAGATCAGGTGCTTATAACTGATCAGGTCAAAACTACTAGTCTTTTTGATCGCTTGGTACAAGATGAGGACACAGAGCTACTAGAGAGTCCGTGCACACAATCAGAACTGTGGGAGGTTCTAAAATATTTCGCCAAAGACAAGAGTCTGGGGCCCGATGGGTGGAATGTGGAGTTTTTTATCCATTTTTTTGATTTAGTGGGAGATGACTTACTAGCACTGGTGGAGGATTCTAGGTTGTGGGGATCAATGAATAAATCTTTAAACGTGACCTTCATGAAACTTATTCCTAAAGTAAATAATCCAAGCTCTTTCGGGGATTATAGACCGATTTCCCTGTGCAACTTATGCTACAAGTTGATTTCAAATATTATCGCCAATAGGATAAAGCCTATCCTCTCTCAGTCATTGTCGAAGGAACAACTAGGATTTCTTAAAGGTAGAGAGACATTGTTTGTGATTGACACAACTCAGGAGTGCCTGCATAGTATAAAGGTAAAAAAATCCAAAGTTATGATTTTAAAGTTAGACCTAAAGAAAGCCTATGATTTTATAAATTGGGACTTCTTGTGTTTGATTCTTATCTAATCGGGTTTCAGCATCCTCTTCACCAAATGGATTTTAAGCTACGTGACTAGTGCAAATTTGATGGTTCTGATAAATGGGGAGACCTCACAAATGTTTAAATGTGGAAGAGGATTGCATCAGGGTTTCCCGTTATCACGCTTATTATTCATACTAGTTATGGAAGGTCTTAGTTTACTTCTAAAAAAGGGAAAGGACAAAGGGAAGCTTTCTAGGGTAAAGGTGTCAAGGTTAGTGAATATCTTACATTTGTTCTTTATGGATGATGTGTTAATAATGACAAATGCATCGTCTGAGGAGTGGTTTGAGATAAAAAAAATCTTATCATCCTTCCATAGGGCCTTTGGTTTGTGTATAAATTGGTCTAAATATATCTTTTATTATTCTGGAATCTTTGGAGAGTCTTTAGAAAATTTAAAGGTTTTGTTTCCCCACAGTTTCGAGGAACTTGCAAAAGGTTTTCGGTACCTTGGATATTTTTTGAAGGCTGATGCATATAAACCGGAGGAATTGCAATTCCTCCTTTCAAAATTTGAAGAAAAGATAGGATGGTGGTGTAATAGATGGTTGTCCCTGGGGGGACGTTTCACTCTGGTAAAATCGGTGCTCGAAGGCCAACCCATGTACTGGATTACACTGGTGGCTATACCAACCTCTATTTTACATAAAATTTGGAGTTTGATGTTTATCTTTCTTTGGTCGAGTGACGTGGGAATGAAGCACTTCCACCTATGTAGCTGGGATCTCTTAGCAAATCCTAAGCATTTGGGAGGCTAGGGTATTCGAAACATTTTTCTTTTTAACAGGGCTATGGATGCCAACTCTCTGTGGTGGGTTTCATCGAAGGTTGGGGTATGTAGCAAGGTGATAAAGGATAAGTACACCCCCCACTGCTCCACTGTTACTTGGCTAAGGTCGGCAACAACCACTGTTTTGTCCACGTCACAGACTTGGCAAAATTTGTTAAACTCTTTATACCTGATCAGTCACTGGCTTGGTTGGAGATTAGGATCGGGTCACCTGGTGCAAGTTGGTATTTATTTTATTCTTGTTTTGGGGCAGGCCTCCTACTTGTTAAGATACCTTCTATCTGAACTAAGAAGGAATCATGTGGTATACCTTTATCAGGATATCGATGTAGGTAGGCCGAGACTACCCTCTGATTATTGGAAAACAGGAGATGAGCTTGGTCTTATCGGGATCCTTGCAGAGGAATGGGATGCTTTCCATAAGGATATGAATTATGCGGGGATACAGTTACATAACACAAATGATGAGCTCATTTGGGTGGGAGGAGATAGATCAAGTATCATATCTACAAAATATATATACCTTACTCTTGCAAACAAATTCTAGCCAACTGGTGTTGGAGGATGGAGAAGACATCTTTGGAAATGGGATTTGGCGCCAAAGATAAATTTTTTTATCTAGTTAACTCTGGAGAATTGAATTCTTACATGGGATATTTTACAAAGGAAGGGATGGCAGGGACCAAATATCTGTTTCATGTGTTTTAAAGAAGTTGAATCTATGTGCCACCTTTTCGTTTCTTGTATCTTTTTCCAGGAGGTATGGAAATTTTTCTACAAAGATCTTGATATTCTCACTGTTTGGGAAGGCAGTTCTTTAAGTATCTACTTTGAGAACTGGCATAAAAAGGAGGCTTCTTACATAACTCTTCCTCCCATTATTTGTTGGTTCACATGGCTAGAGAGGAAAAAAGTTATATTTGAAGGAAGCAAAGATTTGGTTTACTATGTGGTAACAAAAGTTAAAGCTTTCCTACCCTTGGTGACTATGGATAAAAAAGTAAAAGTGCGCTTTCTTTAGCCCCCTTGCCTTCTGACTTCAACAATATGCTGGTTCAATGGGGCTATGCAAGCTAGCGCTCTTAGGTGTGGAACGGGAGGCATCATAAATATCAATGAATAAACAGTCTATAAGTGGACCCTTTACTGTGGACAGGGGACAAATACGAGGGACGAACTGCTAGGGGCTTGGGTGACTCTTTTCTTAGCGCAACGTTTAAATCTTGATGTGATCCGGGTAATCAGTGACTCAAAGATCATAATTGAATGGCTGAAGGAAAATTGTAAACTACAAATCGCTCCTTGATGGGATGGATGGACAGATTAAAAGTGCTAAAAAACTCGTTCAGAGAGATACACTTCACCCATGTGTACATGGATCTCAATATGGATGCAGATCACCTCTCGAAAAAGGCTCTTACAAAGACCGAAGGAAAGCTAGATTTCAACAGGTGGGTTGAGGGAAATGAGGGACCTACCCTCTCCATCAATGTTTTTTAAATCAACTTGTCTGTATTGGTTTTGTCACTATTCATTTGATCCTGGTGGCTGAGGCCTAGTTATGTTTATGGGTTTTCTTTTGATGGAGGACATCTATATCTCCTTTTTTGTAGTTTTTTGTGTCTGTAATCTTTCACAAGGAAGGTCTCTTGTATGCCTCTGGTTATGTGGGCTGAAAAGAGATGCTCCTTTTTTGAATAGACTCAGTGTTGTTATGGTTATTCTATGAATCTTCATTTTTGTAAAGGCTCTAGTATATGATTAGAATCGGGAGGTGTTTGTGCCAAGAAAATCCAAGGTCGAAGAAGTTGTAAAGTGTACTCATTTATATATCTAATACAAAGAGCAATTTTCTTGTTGAAAAAAAAAACTATATGATATATTTTTAAGGAATGATTTGATAGGCAATTTCATCAAACTTACATGAAGTATATTTAAGAAAGAAAGTAGGGGATAGATCTATTAAGACATAATTGGTCTATTAAATCTTAAAAAGGTAAGAAATTACTTCTAATATATTAATATGTTATTTTCATATATATATATATATATAGACATCAAATTATAATTACTAGTTTAAATTTATTTTAATTTTAAATGTATCAAATATATTAGAAATTAAATTTTTAAAAATGTAAATTAATTTGTAAAATAAAAATAATTGAAAACAAATACTTACTTAAAAGAGATTTGATCATTTTTAAAAAATGTAAATTAATTTGTAAAATAAAAATAATTGAAAACAAATACTTACGTAAAAGAGATTTGATCATTTTTATTTTTATTTGTGACTTTGTAAATTAAAATAAATCTATATATATTCTTAAAATGGATAATATAAATAAATAAATTTAAAAGTTAAAATAAATAAATACTATTATTAATAAAAAAATAATATAAATAATTTTTATTTTTATGTTTTTATATTATATTATATGCTTCTACATTTTTATTTTGCATTTTGTTTTACATTAATATAATAATACGACAAGTATTTATTTATAATTATCTCTCACCTATAAACCTCTCAATATAATAAAAACAATATATAAAAATTAAATTAATACACATATAAAAGTTAAAACGTATAAAAATTAAATTAATTACAATATATAAAAATCAAATTAATGCATATACAAAAATTCAAAAAAATATTGTCATATCTCATTTCTATTAAAAAAATTATTGTCATATCTCATTTTTATTTATATATATTTATGGATGTACTATTTGTTTATTAAGATTTATGTTTGTCTTATTATTATTTATAAAGTTAAAAAAATATTAATTTTAATAAATATAATCTTTTATAAAATTAAAAATTTAAATTTATTATTTAAATTATATATATACTTTAAAATTTAATTAATATATTTAATAATCTTTAAAAAATAATATAGATAATAATCCATATATATATATAATGATGATGATTAAAGTCCACTAAGACCGAATTGGTTTATTGGACTTTAAGAGGGTAAGTGATTACTTGCGATTTTTTAGAATTTTGTTTTTGTGCTGAAAAAACATTAAGAGAAGCTTTCCAAGATCACCATAGTTTTGTTGAGTTAAGAGGTTAGGAAGGTTGGTAGTGTGACAAATATTTTGAAAATGGGATCTAATCTAGGTATATGCTGGACAATCTAAGAGAAAGTGATTTTCATCTTCAACCTTCTTAGTGTCACAAATGTGACACACTCTTTCATCCCATGGCGTTTTAGGAATTGACCAATGCCCAATTTCATTATGGAGCTCATGAGAATTTGTTCTTATCTTAGCAATGCTTATTTTTTTCTTTACACTTGTCAAAACAGATAGATAATTTTGATCTTCTAAATTAGGGTTGATTACATCCTTATAATACCTTAACTTTCTTTTTTCCTCTAACTCTTTGTCACACCCCAATTTCTCAAATTTTGATTTGACGATTATTTTAATAGTATCTTTATTATGCAAATGGTGTCTTCCATGATTACCCAATAGTTTAGCCAAGACTGGGTATCTTTATGCCATCCTCACTTGAGTCGATGGTGGTTACGACTTGATTTTGAAGCAATTTTAGGAAGTCTCTTGTCTTCCATGTTGTTTAACTTGTTCTTATACATTAGGTATCTAGTCATATCCATGCTCTCAATGGGGGAGATGTTTGTTTCTAAGAGGAGGATGGGATAGGGTGTATTTCCTTTAATTTTGAGATTATAGGTTATAAAATTCTTTTGTATTTGCTCTATCTTTCTCCAGTATTCACGAGAGATACTATAACCCCGGACTTCACATCCATAAAGAATAATAGGTGTAACAAGAGTCTCAAGGAGGAGTTTCTTCTTATCCCAACTCCAAAGATCAACTGATTTACAATTGTTTTCAAGCCCATAATAAGCTTTCCATCCCCCAATAATCCTTTTCTCA
>JZKD02S1872731.1:442396-452510 GCA_000966675.3 Picea glauca
AGGAGGAAACAAAAGACAATGTGATGGGAAATTTGGATAAAGGAAAATGTGTGTTGCAAATAACTCAAGGGTGGAGTTATATTAGGGACCATCCTTAACTATTGAGCACCTCCCCTCAACCATGCTATCAATAGGAGTTATTAAGAAAACAATAAAAATCAACCCTCCTTATTCTCTCACTACTTGGGCATAAAAAGGCACAATAAATAGATTAAAAATGATATGTTGGAACCAAAGGTGTCGAATACCATCTCCCCAGTAGACTACAAGGAAACCCAGGTCAAACTCAAGAGAGGAAATGTTCAACCAACTGATCTAATTGACTTTCATCAATAGGAAAGTGACATGTTATATAAAGGGGTGCTTCAATCTTCTACTAGTGAGAGGAAGATGAGGGAAACAATGCACAATATCTACAGGAAGTTGAAGAAAGAAAAGGTTGCCACCAAGGCAAATCAAGAAAGAGAGTAGAGATTGAAAAGAAGATCATAGATATAGGAATATATCCCAAATACCCCACTATTATGGGAGAGTTGGTGAAGCAGAAAGATACTAAGATAAGTTTTTGAGAAAGAGGTTTAACCTCCCTGGAGATCACCATGTCAAAATTGTAGAGTTGCAATCGAACCATGAAGAAAAAGAGCAACCATATCACCAGTTGGCTGAGAGAAATAAAGTTATAGCAAACTTGTAGAGTGAAAATGAGAAGCTACACGAGGAAAATGAGACTCTCAGAAATCAACATACTCATCTAGCCCAAAAACCAAAGTCTAGAACAAAATAGGCCATCTTAGCTGACCCAATAGAAGGCCTAGCTAAAGTGATGGCTGAACTTAGTGTGAAAGAGATGGAGCTAGGCACTTTGACTAGCCAACTAAAAAATAAAAAATCCAGGGTGATAGAATTTGAAGAGAAAGAAGAGAGTAGGGAAGTCCTGTTGTCTCAGATAAATGATGCCAAGGATGAGGCCCTAAAGGAGATGTAGAAATTAAAGACCAAAATTATAGGAAAATAAACCCTTATTGTAGCCAAACATGTAATTTGGGATAGCATATCCACATTAATATATGAAAGTTAGGCACAATTCTTTCTTATTTGGAATGAGTTGGAGCTACTCACCTCAGGCAAGAAATACATAACCAGGACAACCAGGAGCTAGAAAACAAGCTAGATTTGGATAATAAATCATAAAGTTCCTAAAAAATAGTACTAAAGATTATCTCAAGGACCTAGAGGTTAATGATAGAAATAGCATCATAATTGATGCCAAAAAGGTTCTTACTAAGAGAAGGATCATGCAAAATGCTAAAAATAGGTTGCATGAAATGACATGGGAAGTATCCTCTTTAAAAATATTTTTCATTGAGCTCCTTAAACTTGGGTTGCCACCCCCTTGGGATGGGAATGGAGACATACTCCCACAAAAGAAGTATCATGAGTAGTTGGAGTAGAGTAGGAATACTAATAGAAGGTTTGACAATATGCAGGGGGTTTTTCTAGGGAAGGATGTCCTAGAGATGCTAGCATGGGATTTTGGAATTTTTCACAACCTGAAAGGAATTTTTAGGAACCTACCCCATCCATCCTATGAAAGATACACCAGTATGGATGAGCTCGTAAGAAACATGAGCATGACTGAATGCACTATGGGCAAGGGTTGACATTGCATGTGTCAATATGCCAAGATCACTTTGGGAAGGCAGTGAAAATAAATTGGCACACAACGTGCCTAGTAATAAAGGAGAATAAAGTAAAAGACTATGTAAAACATTTTTACCATGGCGGGGCCCCTCTCAAAACAAGAGGTGGTTTTAAATAATAAAGAAGCAGTGAATAATGTCAAGAAGCTGTTTTGGAGAGAGCACAAGGCTATTAAAGAGGAATAAGGTTCTCCTTTCAAGGGTCACATTTTGGGGAATTAAATAGTTTATTATACTCAAAGCTGGAAGATCACATATCTCATGCATAGGTGGATGATGAAGAGAACATTCCTCAAGAGATTCATACACCATGATGTATCCAGTTTGTAAAATTCGTATTCTTATTCTTCCATTGTATTTATCTTCTAGTAAATCCATTTCTCCCATTTCCAGTTGATTATATAAGATCTCATTAATAAAATATCAAAGCAACATATTAGCATCACATTCAACGTTACTGTGTGATGTTTATCATGACATTGAATTGATTTCATCTTACATGACCAATTCTTGTCAATTTTCTTGATATATTTTAATGTATGTAGAGGGTACCTCCTTATGTTTGAATGTATGAAGTTTTAAAGATGAATGAAGTATATCCTTTCACAGATATTGATTCTTTTTGTTATAACTATTGAATTCTTAATTTCTCAGCACGTTTTCTTTCTGCTAAAGACTGCAAGATTTAATCTTAGAAATAACTTGTATGTTTAAATGTCTTTCTCAAGTTTCATCCACCCATTCCTTTGAAATTTAAAATTCCTAAAATGCACTTGGTAACATGCCTCTTGAGGTTGAGGGCTTAATGATCTATTCTGAAATTGTTTGAAGGTCAGGACATAGAGATAAAGATTCAAGAAATTCACACAATAGTTTTTTTATACAAGCATGGATTTAAAGCTCAATCTCATCCTTAGCCCCTGAGGTTCCTTGAAATAGTTACATAAACAACCTAGAACATCTCAAGGAACAACATCTGAAATGGCGTTGTTATTGGGGATGAAATTTGAAGTGATTTTTCCTTGGGGGATGACATTGTAAGCTATGAGGCTCGATGGTGAACAAGTCTCAGACACCTGATTGTTAATCCTTCACCTAAAGATTCCACAAAAGGAAACATGGCATATAAAAGAAGACATACCAGAAGAAACCTTGATCCTCCTCATATTCCATTTTATCTAGATCCATAAAATATTGTTACTTGTAGAAACATTAAGTAAAGGTAGTTTCCTTCTCCCCCAAGCAATCGTCATTTCAATTTATCTCCTTCTTCTATTCATAAAGTAAATGAATCTATAGATTTGATAGACACACCTCTAGACTTACATTCTTCTTTAAAAGTTCCTCAAAGGCCTTAGATAGATCTATAGATTTCTCTTCTAAAGTTTTCTCTAGAAGGGAGTTCTTCTTTAAGACCCTACATGAAATACCCTGCATCTCCTCTATCTTTTCAAGCCAACAATATTATCCTTAAAAAATTAATGGCTGGACTATGAGGCAATAGATGTGGGGGAAATAAATCTCCACTTCCACCACCTATAGAGATCTAGGTAGCGGCCATATATGGCCCCTATAATTTACCTCTAAATGTCCATGGCCTCCTTGAGGACTATCTGAAACTTCTACCAAAACACAATGGGTAGAAGGCCATCTCTGCTGAAGAACATGTGGGCATTTCAAGACTTCATTGATAACCTTTTTTCGGAACATGATGATGTTTTCATGAGACTGTTCATTGAAACATTGGAAGGGGGTGTTAGAAAGTGGCTCAGGGGGGTACTGACTACCTCAATTGGTACATGGAAAGCATTATAATTAACCTTTATGAGACAATGGGGAGAGAAAAGAGACCATCTCTATTATCTAATTGAATTTGACTCAATAAAGAAGAAAACAAATGAAACTTTGGCTGAATTTAATAGAATATTCAACAAAATTTATAACATGATCCCTATTGATATAAAACCTTCAAAAACAACAACAAATGTTACCTATGCTGGAGCATTTGAAGAAGATTTTTCCATGGTGTTGAGGGAAAGAAGATCCCTAACATTTATTATCATGCAAGATGATGCAGTATATATTGAGGGAAACATGATTGAATCTAGTAAAATGAAACAAAGAATAGATCAAGTGGAAAAAGACAAAAAGAAAGTCAAAGAAGAAGTTGTCATCTCTGATCTTAATAGAGAATTCCAAGATGCAACGATTGAAGAAATGACCAGATTGATTAGGAACCTGTCAAAAAAACTATTTAGGTTTGATATTGAGGGTATCAACATAAACAAATCTCCTTAGGAGGGAGTTATTATAAATCCTAATCAATCTAGAATACCATTCAATCCATAAATTATGAGAAGGGAGAGAAGGAACGAAGAACAACCCATTCAACCTCCTGTCAAAACCAATAATGATAACAATCTTATTGAAGATGTGATGGATGAGGAATATGTTGATTTTCAAGAAGAAATTCACCTACTCCAAGATGACAATGATCTATCCATTTGACTCAGAACGATTATGAAAATTCCCTAAATTCTAGGAGACATATCCTAAAAAAGTGACTTGAGCCAAGAAGCTTTTTCACCATCTCAATACATAATGTTTGTTGATGCCTTACAAAAAAAATGCATAAGAACTATGACCTCAAACCTAGGCAGAAAGTTAGTGGGAAAGAGAGTCAACCACAACCCAATAATTCGACTCCAAATCAGCCCAAAGATAAGGCTAAAGGAGGTTGATGGATGTGAAACTAGTGATGTTTTGAGACTTTCCAGAAATTGAAACACTTAAGAACACTGTTGTTAAGAAAAACAAACTTCTTCAATGGGAAAAGGGTGCTACATGAGCAGTTCTAAATGAAAACTCTTTAACTTTGAAATGCAATGTAATCCATTTCAATGCAAATGAGTAATGCGAGATTTTACTTTAGATGCAATGAAAAAATCAATGTAACCTTTCTTTGAATGCAATGAAAATGTTCAAAACAAGCAAAACTGGATTTTCCTTTCCAAAATGAAACTATGACCAAAACTCACGAAAAATCAAAGTTTTTCAAGAATACGAGTAAGATTTTTGAAAAAAATGCACGAAGAAGAAGAAATAATGCTTAGAAATGACTTTTCTTTTCAGCGATAAAAAGGGTAAAGACCGAAAAAAAAAGGAACAAAACAAACTTCTTATTGTATTTTCTTGTTACTGAAGAAAAACAAAAATGAAAAACTAGTACAATTTTTATTCTTCAATGTAAAACAAGTAAGAGTAAAGTAGAGAGACAAAAATGTCTTAACTAGAATCTTTCAGGCTATAAGGAGGGCTACTAGAGCAACCCAAGAAAAAAAAGAGTCAAGCAAACAACTTTCACGCTACCCAACTAGGCTTGAAGCAATAAGTAATGAAATTAACTATTTTTTTCTTTTCCTTATGAAATTAACTAACTTGAATGATTTCTATTGACAACAGGCTACATAGAGCCAAAGGACCCTAAAATATCTTAGAGAACTAAGAAAAAATCCTTGAAAGGATGAGAAGAGTTGAAAAATTCTTACTCCTGAGATGTACATGATTGTGCTCAAGGCATAATACATATGTACATGCCTGCCTCAAAAGTAAGGCGCATATGTATGCACCTGTCTACATAATAGGGCACGTATGCAAACCTAAACCTTCCAGAAAGACTGGAGAGGGCTAGAAGGCTTGCAAAGACACAAACAAGACTCTAAAGCACTAAACTACTCATGTAAAGACAGAAAAATCTAAACAAGCATGAAAAAAAAAAATGCAAGCACCTATAACTAACCCACAAAGGAGACAATCCCGAGTATGGTCGTCAATTATTTTATGAAGAAATTCCCCTATGGATATGGGTTAAAGCCACAACAGAGCAAGGACCTTTAAAGAGTGAACTCAATCCCAAAATTACAATCAAAAGATATTGTAACTAACTTTATTAACTAACTACTAGTAGTAAGGAAGAAAGAAGCATACTAGGTTCCCTATGTTTGATGATGATCCCATGGTTGAAAACCTTTCACTTCAACACTCCTTCCAAACTGTCCCTTTGATCACCTATAAATAAATCTAGTTGAAAACTAGAAAGGGGATAGTTATATGATAACTAACTCTCATAAAAATGATTGAAAGTAAACCAATTAGATCAATTAGTGTTATAATAATTTAAATGATTAAACATAAACATCATGCATTAAAACACAAGTAAATGATAGGAAATAGGTCTCTTTGTTGATGAAAAACAAGACAAAGTTAGTTACCACCTGTATCTACTACGATACTACTCCAGAACCAAACTTTAGGTCCCTCCACCCAAGCCATTGACTATATATAGTACCTCTGAATCCAATGCTCATGCAAGTCCAAAGAAGTTGAATGGGATTCTTCTTGACCAGATATGTAGATAAAGGAATGCTAGAAACAAGGGTTTCTAGGTCTAAGGAAATAAATAAACAAGGGAGCAAGTGCTTGCATATGGGGCAAGAAAATTTCATATTATGTTGCTTCAAGTATGATTATTCTTCTCCTCTAGCCTTAGGTTGATTTTATACCCTCTCCAAGAGGTTGGAGTAGTTACAAACAATTGTGTTCGGGAAACAGGGGGTCAAGAATTGGGTGAACCCATGAACCCCGCCCAAAAATACACAATTTCGTTTTTAGCAAAATTAAGGTATATGCGCCTTGAAATGGACTAACACACATATGTATGTGCCTTGCATAGCTACAAGGGCACATATATGTCAAACACTTGTGTTTTTTGATGAATCTATAGGAGTAAAAAAGGATTATTGTTTGCGAGTGGGAAAGGGAAAGGAAAATCATGTCATCAATGCATTGTTGATGATTACAGCTGCGTGAGACATCCTCCAAGACATAGAACTGAGAGAGAGCCCCTGAGTTGGGTGTGTGATTCCTATCTAAGACAGAACTAGAACATTGTGTTGGCCTCCTCCTTGCAGAGAGTTGAGATGAACTCCAAATGATTCTCATGTGTAACACATTGAGAAAGAAGATCTGTTGAGTTGGACGTGCCTGTGGCTGAGCACAGGTGAATGTGTGAAATCCCATGAGCTAGGTGCATCGTTCTGAGATAGAGATCAAACGATGTATTAGCCTCCTCTGAGAAGAGAGTTGAGATGATGAACTCCAAATGAACCTCATGTGTAACGCAGTGAGAAAGAATATCTGTTGAGTTGGGCATGTCTGTGGATGAGCACAGGTGAACGTGATCCTAGTGGTTGAGCACTAGTGAGTGTGGTTCTCCCATGAGACGCAGTGAGATAGAGAGACATTCCTGTTGCTGAGCATAGATGGATGTTCCCCTAGTGGTTGAGCACTAGTGGGTGTATGAGATTGCTTGCTATATTGTTCAAGAGTCATACTTACCTGTAACCCTATTTTTTATGTAAAGGGTACAGGTCGGCCCCACCTTAATGTAAAAGATAATTAATGTAAAAGATAATTAATATAAAAGATAATTAATGAAAAGATAATTAATATGTTAATTATTAATTATATTTTGACTTATTGAGGTCATCCCTATTGTGCCAATAGACACATCATTTGATGTAACAAGTCCTATATAAATAAAAGGTGAATCCCCATTGAAGAAACACACTTATCATTGTGTCATCTCATGATTTCAGAAGTTGTGGTATGAAATTATGAGAATTACAACACCCTCTTGTGTGCTAGGTTTGGTGATGGTGTGNAATTATTTTATGAAGAAATTCCCCTGTGGATATGGGTTAAATCCACAATAGAGCAAGGACCTTTAAAGAGTGAACTCAATCCCAAAATTACAATCAAAAGATATTGTAACTAACTACTAGTAGTAAGGAAGAAAGAAGCATACCAGGTTCCCTATGTTCAATGATGATCCCATGGTTGAAAACCTTTCACTTCAACACTCCTTCCAAACTGTCCCTTTGATCACCTGTAAATAAATCCAGTTGAAAACTAGAAAGGGGATAGTTATATGATAACTAACTCTCATAAAAATGATTGAAAGTAAACCAATTAGATCAATTAGTGTTATAATAATTTAAATGCTTAAACATAAACATCATGCATTAAAACACAATTAAATGATAGGAAATAGGTCTCTTTGTTGATGAAAAACAAGACAAAGGTAGTTACCACCTGTATCTACTACGACACTACTCCAGAACCAAAATTTAGGTCCCTCCACCCAAGCCATTGACTATATATAGTACCTCCGACTCCAATCCTCATGCAAGTCCAAAGAAGTTGAATGGGATTCTTCTTGACTAGATATGTAGATAAAGGAAGGCTAGAAACAAGGGTTTCTAGGTCTAAGGAAATAAATAAACAAGGGAACAAGTGCTTGCATATGGGGCAAGGAAATTTCATATTATGTTGCTTCAAGTATGATTCTTCTTCTCCTCTAGCCTTAGGTTGATTTTATACCCTCTCCAAGAGGTTGGAGTAGTTGCAAACAATTGTGTACGGGAAATAGGGGATCAAGAATTGGGTGAACCCATGAACCCCGCCCAAAAATACACAAAATATTTTATTTTTTTTAGCAAAATTAAGGTATATGCACCTTGAAATGGACTAACACACGTATGTATGTGCCTTTCATAGCTACAATGACACATATATGTCAAACACTTGTGTTTTTTGATGAATCTATAGGAGTAAAAAAGGATTATTGTTTGTGAGTGGGAAAGGGAAAGGAAAATCATGTCATCAATGCATTATTGATGATTACAGCTACGTGAGACATCCTCTAGGACACAAAACTGAGAGAGAGCCTCTGAGTTGGGTGTGTGCTTCCTATCTGAGATAGAAGTAGAATGTTATGTTGGCCTCCTTCTTGCAGAGAGTTGAGATGAACTCCAAATGATTCTCATGTGTAACACATTGAGAAAGAAGATTTGTTGAGTTGGACGTGCCTATGGCTGAGCACCGGTGAACATGTGAAATCCCATGAGCTGGGTGCATCATTCTGAGACAGAGATGAAACGATGTATTAGCCTCCTCTGAGAAGAGAGTTGAGATGATGAAATCCAAATGAACCTCATGTGTAATGCAGTGAGAAATAATATCTGTTGAGTTGGGCATGTCTGTGGATGAGCACAGGTGAATGTGATCCTAGTGGTTGAGCACTAGTCAGTGTGGTTCTCCCGTGAGACGCAGTGAGATAGAGAGACATCCATGTGGCTGAGCACAGATGGATGTTCCCCTAGTGGGTGTATGAGACCGCTTGCTATATTGTTCAAGTGTCATACTTACCTGTAACCCTATTTTTTATGTAAAGGGTACAGGTCGGCCCCACCTTAATGTAAAAGATAATTAATGTAAAAGATAATTAATATAAAAGATAATTAATGAAAAGATAATTAATATGTTAATTATTAATTATATTTTGACTTATTGAGGTCAGCCCTATTGTGCCAATAGACACATCATTTGATGTAACAAGTCCTACATAAATAAAGGTGAATCCCCATTGAAGAAACACACTTATCATTGTGTCATCTCATGATTTTAGAAGTCATGGTATGAAATTATGAGAATTACAACACCCTCTTGTGTGCTAGGTTTAGTGATGGTGTGGGAGGTATTTCTCTTGAGGAATATAGAAAAGGATTGGCTGGGTTTTCTTCCCTTGTTCAGAAGGGTTTCCCATGATACTTCTTGTGTTCTTGTGCATGGTTATTCTTCTTGTGATCTTGGTTTGCTGCAGTAGTTATGGTTCAAGTAAAACTAAACAAAAATTTTAAAGTAAATCCATGAGCCATAGCTCATTGAAAATCCAACATGGTATCAGAGCAGGCCCCGAAGATGACCATTGCATAATTGAAGAAAGGTTTCTAAAACCTTTACCACTGATATAAGAAAAGAAGGCTAGACTCCTTTTTTTTTTTTTCTTTGGAGATTTGATGACCTCAGTCCAACCATAAAGACGAACTGGGTGAAGCTTCCAGTTTGTTGTTTTTGGACAACACTGTGAAAAGGAGAATATCCATAGGATTAGACCACTGTAAAGGGATGACACAAGCCAATTAAAAGAACAATCAACCTAGGAGAGGCCAGCCGCAACCTACAGGAGGTTCGACCTAGGGAAATAAGGCTGCAAAAGATTGTTGAGTCTAAGAGGCTACCCCATCTAGTAAGCGGACTATGGCTGAGTGTTTTTGGAGTTTTGTGAGATAGTACTAAGGAGGCCAAAGCCTACCCTAGACCACACATCCACTATGTCAAATTCTATGTGCTTGAGGAAAAATACTACCCTAGACCACAAGATGCTTTGTTATTATATGTTTGTAGGATTCTTTGTTTTTGTATTTGGGTAGATTGCTGACTAGTTTTGGAGTGGGAGTCATCTCATTCACTGTACCAATATACATAGCTGAAATAGCTCCCAAGCACTTGCG
>JZKD02S1872731.1:455008-475074 GCA_000966675.3 Picea glauca
GTGTGGTAGGTGTGTCCAACAGTTGTTGTCCCATGTAAGGTTTACCTCAGTCCAAGGGCAATGGAAGAGCATTTTTTTAATTTTTGCAGACAGACTATGGAAAGTTAAGGGCTGGAAAGTTAAGGATTAGCTGAGCACTATTTTCATCCTCTCATTACAATCTTCAAAGTCAAATGAACAACAATATTATGGGTGGATTTACAATGGTGATAGAATCCTGTGAATCCAATGCTTTGTTAGGAACGAAAATGAAATATGCATCTCTCCTATGAACAATGCCTAAACTTCCATTTCTGTCCTATAACCAGATCTTCAACAACAGGTTTATAAATGACCTCAGGGGGGCAAGAAGACATTCTATGGTGTGACAAAATTTTGTAGTAGTCCTCTACAAGAGTTGATAGAATTTTCTTGTTGTAGATATTTCCCAAGGTTGCAGCCTTTGGATGGCATGTTTGATGTATAGGTGCTCAGTTTAATATTCAAACCAGAAGTGATGGAGATACCAACATACAACTATTCATATTTTGACATATCCATGTTCTATACGATGATCAAGCACCGGGAAAAGGACATTGGATTGATGAAGTGTTGAAGTGGCTACATTGGTTGATTGACTTCACCTAACATCTCATTCACCTATTCAAATGTTCTTGTAAGTGAGAAGACTGGACCAGATCCGAAAGACAACAACAGTGATTTCTTGAAGTGTTTGGTCTTAAATATTTGTGCTAGCAACTCAAGGGTATTTCAGACAATCAAGACATTGGATGACAATAATGAGATTCTCATTATTACTTATGTCATCTACAAACAACAATAAATCCTTGATTACAGTCTTGAGCTACAAGTTTGATGCAAATACTTGTATAGTGTAAGGTGGCTATAAGGAAAAAAAGCAAGGAATGTCATTGATCATCATGACATTGAAAAACAAGAAGAACCTCCATTGGTGTACACTCTCAGGTATGCACTTGTGTATATATATTATTTGCATAATTGTACTTGCAGGAGGAAGAAACCCTTGGTGAAATCATGGACCCAGATAAGTCTTAGTGCATTCAGAAGAACAATACACTGAAAGTGAAGACTCCAGGTTTGATTGTTTTAAATTAGAATTCCTCTAACCTACATTTCTAAGGTTTCTACATTACAAGTAGGTGTTGTAGTTGTGACAACAAATGTTTTGATTCTAGAGATATACTCATGAATCTCCTCTAGGAGATATTCTTGTCTTGTTTCCTTTCGTTTGTTTTATTGTTCCAGACAGGTTAACATCAAAGGAAAATTCTTATCCTTTAGACTTCAGAGGGAGTCACTTGACTCAGAAGGAGTCAAACTAATTGAGAAAGAGAGACAGTGCCTTATTCCTCTTCAATAGTTCAGAGGGAGATAGCCATTGATACAGTTGATCCATTTGTTCCAGTTAACATTCCCAGGGACATTGCAGTAGGCCATAAAAGGCCTGTCTGGGCTTGACAAACTCTACAAGAGGCATAAAGACATGCAACTGATGGAAGTGTCGAGAAATAAAAAAATGAGACTTGTAGTCAGATGATTCTCATAAGCAGAGGGAGTGAGATATGATGAGACATATTGATACAATAGTCCGATGCACTTCCATCTATACTACCATCCATGAGTTGGAAACTACATCAAATAGATGGATTCTTGATGAGTTTGGGTTTCAGCAAGAGTGTTGTTGATCCAAACCTATGCTATTACATTGTTGGTGATGAGAAACTGATTTTCATGATTTATTTAGGAAGTTGTGTTGTTGGATACAAGCATACTTTTACTTCTTATTTCGAGATAAAGGATGTGAGTATAATGCAATACTTCTTGGGATAAGAAGTATGACATAGGACCAATGATACTTTTCTTAAGTCAATGAAAAATATACAGTGGAGATATTAAAGAAGTTTAGTATGACAGAATGAAAATCCATGTCTACACCGATTGTGATGGATTTGACAAAAAAAAATGCTGATGATTCAAACGATATTGATCCACATGTGTACCAACAACTGATTGGATCATTGATGTATCTGGTTAACACCAAACCTGATATATGCTATGCAACGAATGTGCTTAGTCATTGATCCTCAACATTAGAATCTTATCCAGCTGTGGGTTGCCTGTGCGTATCCCCTTCAGGAGGTATGCAGTAATCAACATGCAGTAGAGGTCCCTTCGGACGTTGTCAAGACTCACCGCACCAGCCAGAGGCGGGATGTAGTCTAGCAGGATTGATGGGATGAGCTTCACATTCACCAAGTCATCACGATTCTTGGTTCATTTCTCTATCGCATCTCAGGACGGTTCAGATCCATGAGCAATCGACGAGGATGCTTGCACTCCTCTCATTGACGAGGCTTGAACTCCTACGGACATCAACTTCTCAGTCACGAGGTCTATTAGGATTTCTTCAATAGACTTTTCTATTGCGCTAATGTCATCCGACATGCACACTCGATATTAGGTATCTCAGGTTGGTGATCGAACAATCAAGGTAATAGAATGGGTGGCGAGGTCTCAATAAGAACAACCCAATAACAATGAATTCTCTTGTAGGCTCGGATACAATTCGCAAAAGTGTTCTTGGTGCAATAGTCGATGGTATAAATAGACAACATTGTAATGGGTTCCTCCAACAGACAAGAAAGCCTTCATCAATGCAATTTCATCAGTTAGGGCACGGTCTCAATGGTCCAATGGCAAACGTTTCATTAATAACTTCCTTTATATCCTTTCTGGAGCATAGGTCTAACGGTCGGGATGCCTCCAATGGTTATATCACTATGCCATGGCAAAGTGCCAATCTATGTTGTTCTGATATTTCGACGAAGTTCAAGTTTTGTAAATCTCCCTTTTGCGAAGTCCTTCCTGGTACCTCTTGCAATTTTACTAGCTTAGCTTTCTTCTTAATGAGATTTCTAGCCTTCTTTCCTATGATCTGCATCTTTGGGTTTGTCTTTCCATTCTGATTCTTGTCTATACTTAACATAGTAAATTTTCGTTGATGAGATTCTTTCATAAGGTTCGAGGGTAAATTTTCTTATCTTTTTGTAGTAGGTGCTCTACTTTCTTGTATGAATAGGTTTCTTAAGACTTCTTTTGTTTTTTCAACTTTGACAGCCAGGTCTTTGGCTCTTAGTGGATTTGACATGTCCTCCTACTCTTCTATTAAGCATGATATTCTCCTATCCATGAAATCTCTTAGTTCTTTCTTTTTCTGTTCTAGAGCCTCCTCTACTTTTTTCCTTTTGACTTGATCTTTCTCAATCCAAGTTCTTCCTAGCAAAAGAGAAAATGGGGAATTGTTCTCAACAAACTTAATAACCTCAAATCCTTCTTGTGCCAATGCTCCATGATCAACCATAGGTACATTGGCAAGTCTTCCACATAGGGTTATTAGCTTTCCTTTAAACAATCCTATTCCTCCCAGTGAAGGAACCATAACTGGCTTTCCCAAAGTTTCCCAAGTTCTTTATGTCATGATATTCACTTGTGTTTCTGCATCCAATACGCAGTCTATGTCGAAGTCTCCTATTCTTGTTTCTATGCACTCTTTTTCTTTTAAGGTCTCTGATAAGTTGATGTCTTTGTGATCATTCAGGGTTTCTTTCATCTGTAATAGTATAGTCTCTGATTCTTTCTAGGGTTCTATCATATCTTTAGTCTCTTGCATTTTCTCGTGGTTTCCTTGTCTTATATTCATCTTTTTAGCCTTAGCAATCATTTTATGGAAATCCAAAACTTCATGGTCCATAGCTTTACAACACAGACAAATAGGGCTTCTACCAAGGCATTCCTTAGTAATATGTCCCGATCTTCTACAATTGTAACAAAGGGTTAATCCTCTCTTTCTCTTAAACGATCCCCAACCTTTCTTGTAATGCGCACTGGGATCACAATGATGAACCTGCAAAAAATTCTTTCTAGGATCCTGCATCCACTTGTTAGTCCAAACATTCTTTCTATGCATAGAAATAACATATCTTTCACTATTTCTATTAGAGCTATTCATATCATATATTCTTTCTTTTAACTATGCACTAGTTTTCATACTAGGACAAAATCTATCAAACATACCTAGATCCATTCTTTTGAAGAAAAAATTTCCACTTATCTTACCTTTATCAGAGAAAAAAGCTTTAAGATCTTACCTCTTTTCTTCAGATCTGATTCCTTTCTTAGCACAGAGCTTCACAAACCAAGTAGGATACTGTGCACTAGGGCAACAGATCTACGCACAGAGCTTTCTCTTTTCTTCAACTCCCATCAATCACAGTTTCATGTCCCGACAACAGAACCATTTGTTGGCACAGGGGCAGACCCGGGGTTCAACACTTCAACAATGCACCAACAAAACCCTAACTACCGGCCCTTTCGGCAACACTTTCGAAGCAGATGAAGTCTCACCCGAGGTAGAGGCAAGGGGGGTTGCATGACTCAAGTGTCTACAACCTAGCTGGGACACAAATTTGTGATTACCACACTTAACAGAGCACTTAGCAATTAATATTCATTAGTCTCTAACTCTTATTCACATTGCAGGTGTAAACCCTAATTACAGAGAAATGCAATATTCAATGAGATCTAACACATTCAAACACTTAGCATATATAAGCAGATCAGATCTAGCATTCATTCACATTACCATGCACTAAGATACTATATCAGATGCATCATACATAAATATAGCATCACTAAGCACAAGTCATATCAACAACATAACAACCACAATGCACAAAGCAATCACAACACAAGATATACATGGTTCACCCCCAACCTGGGGCTACGTCCACCAACTCTTCTTCTTTTTTATTGTCTTTTGTCAATATTCTTACATGCACAGAGCCACAAAACCTCTCCGCATAAGATAGGAGATCTGCATGCACTTCGCCAAATCCTCTTTCCTCTAGTAGATCTAGTCATAGAGCCTTACATAGTTAGTGCACCAAGCACTACAGGTGACTTGCATTTAGTCCTGCAAGTCTCAACACACAGTATGCACAAAGACTCTTACAATCACTTGCACTTAGCATAGCACCAAGCCATACTACTAGGTCTCGCTACTCTTACATCGCCTATATATCTTCTTATACTTTACAAGAAGGACTAAAAATGGGTAAAAACCCATGGGCCGACATCCCATACCCGTTACATAAACCCTAACCCAAAAAGGTCCACAAAAGGTGACGAGATCCCACGATCTCCACTTTGCCTTGCGCTCCTCCTACGACCAGCCTGTCAAAGTCCAAACTCGGTCAATCATGACCTAATTTCTCCAAAACTTGGTCAAGGGCCAACAACCTCCATAGGCTAAGCCCACCGTTTCACTAGGGCACTCGTCTCTGTTATTGCATGTTCAACCTAAGTATTTTTTGATTCATTTTGTAATTGTATAAAGTACCTTTTGATTTTCATCAAGTAAATAGAATTCAACCATTATTCCCTATGGCTCCATTTTTTACTTGTCACCCTTGGTTGCATCATTTATACTGAACAAATATGTCTACGAAACCCTATCTTATTGGAAAAACTTTGAGTGTCCCAATACCTTATGTGACGACCCCTATGTTTTCACCACTAATTTCCAACTCCTTGTAGCCTCGTCACTTTCAATAACAAGTTGAAAAATATATTGCCATTTCCTGACAGTCCCCAAGACATGAGACGCACTTTGTCTAGTTGAAGTCCTTGATTCTCTCCCTTTTCAGTCATCACTTATGCTTTGACCAAGGGAAGTTTTGAGTTTCACTTACTACTGACCTTGTCAATATTTACCAGTTACTCATCGTCCTTATAATTCAATACTTGATACCATATTGATGCATTGGTTTTCGAGAGCACTTTTCTCCTTAGGGTCTCCATTGCATTCCTGTCAACCTCAACATCAATTTCTAGGAATTCTACAATATCTTGTTTCTCATTACCCTATAAGTGATGAGCCTCGGATAGGACAAAGAGAGTCATCATTTCTCCCTGCTTCCATTGACCCCCCACTAATATTTGACATCAACACCTATCCATATCAGGGTGGTTCTACTTAGCAAGAATTGTAGTTCTTAGTACTAGCCGAAGACCTCTGGACTTGACAGGCCATCAATTCCTCCAATTTATGAACACCCATAATAGTTGTTCACTCCAAGTTTCAAGGAACGTTCTCATTTTAAAACTGTCATTTGTCATTAGTGATGCCCCCAAGGGTGCTACATATCTCTACTTCATCAAGATTTTAGTAACAAGATCAATTCAACATTCATGTTTATGATTGTAAATTATTTTCTAGTTATAGAAATGAGCATAGGGCATGCGTTCCTTGTTTGTATAAATATCCTTATTCTTTTCAGGGTAGTGTTTTTACAGGTGGGTCTTTCCTTCTTCCTCCTAATGATTGTCCTTCATTTCCTTGAACCTTTCTCTCTCTACATAAGAATCAATGCACCAATCAAAAGAAATGATGATGTATTTCAGCTATATTATTTCTCCTAACCTCACACATAATGGGGCATATGTTATCACCTTAAAATTGATCATCAAGCTATATAGGCGATCACCAAAAAAGTCATCAGTTTTATAAACCAAACAACATACTCATAAAATTAACATGACTTATTCAAGAAAGCAAGAAACTGTGGAAAGTGGTTATTCATAATACCACACATTATATCAAAGAGTATTTTATGCCATTCATGCATGTCCGCATGGAATACCAAAGGAAATTCATTACGATTCACTCACTTTAGTGCGACTATCGTTGTTGAAAGCCACGTAGATTTGACAAAACAATCCCTGAATGAGGTTGTTCACATTTTCAACACCCTCAACTCTGTGTACATGAGGAGGTTGGACCTTAAAGTATAAAAAATAGCTCCATGACCACTCAAACTGTAGGGGATCCACACCTATGAGGAATCCCCCTTCACACTTGGAACTAGAGAAGAAAAAACTTGAAAGAAGTGTTGGCACCCAAAGTTTTAGGTAAAGATTGCACACACACACTACAGTTTTGAGCGCTCTACAATTTTGCATGCACACCAACAACTGCGTAGTGGATGATATGAGGTATGCATGCCAGTGTGAGTTTTGATATGCATTCCAGTCTGAGTTTTGATATGAGCAACAATCCAATTTTTGATATGCGTGCGAGCCCAAGTTCTAAAATTCACACTAGAAATCAAGAAGACATTGCATGCACACTGGAATCAAGAAAAGAATATTCATGAAATCTTCTCAAATGATTACTTCATGCAACATGAGAGATCATGGAGTAGTTAAGGGTTGAGCTGGAAAGGTAGGCTGCCACAACTCTAAAGAGACTAAGTGGACTCCATGTGGGTGGAAGAATCATGTGAGACTGGAAATCAACAAAACTAAAAGTGACAGAGCACCAATGAAGAGAAGCAAACAAAAGGGAGCAATGACAACAACGAAGGAGTTACCTAGTTCATTAGTTGATCGATTGATGTTCATTCATAGATATCACTCTGAGATCATGCTTTGTAAAGAGTTTGGCTATGTTTTGTGAAGATTTTAGTTGTGAGTCTGGCTTCTTAATAGATGCAGAGTATGAGAGAAAGTGCATGGTACCATGTAATGAACTACTGTGATAATGTGTGAGAGCACAAGAAACTGTTTCTGATATTTGATGAGTCTCTTGGTATATGTATGTGATTGGTTGAATGAATATAATAAATTTGCATTGATTCATGTCCTTTGATGTGTTGATCATGTGTTTGATTAATGTATGTGTTACTATTACATGTTTTTAGTATTTAATCATATTGCAATGGAATGTATGAATGCCAACCCAAATGGATTCATTGTGTAATTAACCCTTCATCACCGACAAAATACTAGATGGTCTCTATTATTCTCATGGAGTCTTAGGTGAGACCTTATTCAGTCTTTGTATGAGGATTTATATGTTGATGCCTTAGTATTTTTGTTGGTCAACTCTGGACGAACCTTGGGTCATCAACCACCTAGCGTTAAGAAGGATGTGTGTGAGTGATTCAAAAAATGGTTCCATTGTCGAGACCTGAAGGTTTTATATTGAATGATGAAGGAAAAGAATGAGGTGGTATCCATCTCGGGAGGAAATCCAAGATTGGATGACTATGAAGGAAGATGAGTTTTCTTGGTGGGAAAATAAAGGACTAACTTCCATTGTGGAACGATGGAAGAATAGGTATATCTACATCGATATGCATGAAATATTTTGTGTTGAATTTGCATGTTTATTGTATGAATGGTTGAAGATGTAGACTACTATGAATACTACTTTAAGGCCTCAAGAACCATTGGTTTGGGATCATATAACCCTTGATAGACTGAAGGCATTGAATAATAATTGGACTCGAGCCATTGATTTTTGTTTTTCTTGGGTGAAGGAAGGTTATATTATTGAGTTTGATGTAGAATACACTGATTCTTTCAATGAAGTTGAAAGGAAGTTTAATGAAGTTCCCCAGAAAAATTTTCTAGAAGAAATTCCACTCTGGATCAATATGTTGTTCATGGAGAAAGGGATGATGTGCATGGAGCCCAACAGGATGGATAAGAATACTCCCCTAGTGTTGGGGGGGAATGAAAACAAGGGGGAAAAGACAGAGAGGATATGGATATATTGAGGAGGATCCAAAAGTTTTTGAGATGAGGAATAAAATGGAACCAAAAGAGAAATGAGGAGAGAGAGCCAAAAGATATGCAAGAAGAGTTCAGTCAAGAAGGAAAGCAGAACAAAGGATCATAAATAATATAGCAAGGGGTGTGAGGTGAGGGGTCAGGCCCAAAATGAAGAGAAAAGATACTACACTAGGAGGAAGTGTGGGAGAGTGTGTTGTGATAGAGAGGAGCACATATGAAGATAACTCCGTGAAGAGGCACAAAATTAATTAGGAGTAGGGTATCTAGTGAATATACTAGAAGTAGTGGTAGTAGGGGCCAAGAAGACAAATTTCAAACCCCTTGGCCATTGCGAGATGATACGACTTCAGAGGATGATGAGGTGCATAGTAGAGGCACAGAGGTAGGAGAGGATGATGAAGGTTCCCCAAGAGGAGGGGGAGAGGATTTGGAGATAGTGGATGGTATTGCGTGGCTATAGGTAGGAAAATCTTTGGGTTCTGTCACAAGAAACATTGAAAGTATATGGAGTTACCCCCCATATGAACCATCCTCCTTGCACATTTACATACAAGAAAAAAGAACAATAGACAACATGGTGATTGGAGTAGAAGCAAAAGTAGGAGAAGAAATAAGAGAATAAATGAGTGAAGACGAAGATGAATTCAACAATACTTTGCAAGGAAGAATATCAATACCAAGACTCTTGATACTAAGAAGTTAGGCAGGTGGATACAATCCGAGATCGAGGATTGAAAATCATGATAGCACTCTAAGGATACCCATGTTCCATGGGATGGGTAAGGATGATTGTTGCATCCTTTTCGTCACATAAATGAGCAAAAAAAGGACACTTACAAGTCCATTTGGGTTAGCTAGACAGGACAAAAATGAGTGTAGGAGTAGACACATCAAGCACAAGAAACAAATAAACAACTAAGGTAATAACAATTAAGGAAACTAAAGTAAAGTGAATAAGAAAAGTAGAATAAAAAATAAACAATATTCATGCCACCAATGGATAGATTGTATTAGTGGGAAAACACCAAAGAGAAAGGGAGACTTATGGGTCCCCTCTTCCTCCAAGGTAGGGCTATTGAACCCCCAATGATTGATCTCTTCTTACAAATAGCAAACTAGAAGGAAATGGTGAAGAAATCCAAAGCTCATTCACTCAAGAGGTGATGTGAATAGCTCAAATGAAATGGTGCTTTTATGCTCCAATGAGGAAAGAGGTTCCTTGCAGGAGAATATAGGCAGCATAACAATACAAATAGATTCTTGGAAATATAGTGCACCCATGGCCTCTTTTTATAGCAAAGCTTTGAGGCATTATTCAACCAGTCTTTAGTGTGAACAAGGAGCCATTTAGGGCACCTCTAGGTCTTTGATCAGCTCCCCACTCGAAGTCAGTTCGGATTTGAGGGTCAAATCGATTTGGGAGTTGAACCACAAGTGGGTGGGAGGCCGACCAAAATCATAAATGCACCATTTTGAGGTGTGTGTAGGTTTTTGCGTCCACAGTCGCGCATCGGGTACATGTGCGCTTTTTCGGCATTTTCGACTGGCGCATGTGCATGCACTTCCTTTGTATTCTGAGCACATGCTAATTTTATAACCAGTTGTATAGTTTTGTGCCCTTTGGAAATGCATTTTTTGGGCCATGGATGAACTAATAGGTGTTTGGAGATGATGGATTCCTGTAACCATTTGAGGATGAAATTTCATTGATAATAGATGCCCCCTGATGTATGATGTTAGGTGCATACATATAACCGAAATACATCAATGTTTCTTCTACTGAGAGTACATTTGTAAGAAAGTGTGTTGAAGGGAGTGGCAAGAGTGACCTAGTGGAGGGAGAGGGGAACCTGTGGGACCTAAACCTTTCACAAGGTGTGAAAAAATAAAACTGTGTACAAATGAGGCGGGTATGCACCATGCTCATGTCATGTAACTAAAAAATGTATAAGAGAGTAACTGAAACTGTGTGTTGGTGTATATGACTGCAGTTCCCTCTGGGGCATGTTGATAATGGCAGAGGACAATTTTGATGGTGAACAAACTATGAAAAGAGGCGATGACACCTAGAAGAAGTGTCGAGGATTCATAGGCATTGATGGCCCAAAAAACTTTATAGGTCTTTGGCGAATATAAAAACAACTGCAATAGTCGCGAAGTAATACCCACCACAACATGAGAAAGTGTTGGAGTCGAATGCTATGGGGGTCAACGACAACAGAGAGTAATGCTGGTTCTCTCTGTGTCATCCTAGACTCCTCATTGTAAATGTAATGAGAGTCAACATACTATCGCCCTTCTGGAAATTGTGTTGATGTCGATAGAAAGGGAGACACGAATCCAAGAAGTGAAGGGCTTCATGAAATCCACTGGATAAGATCAAGACCTGATGAGGAACATGGACGAAGTCAAGAAGTGGTGAGACTCAAGATTGCCCTTGGTTGGGGATATATGTAAAGGATGAGTGGAAGCAATCGTGAAATTGAATCTAGCATCAAGGGGACGACTAGACTTGGGTAAATTGTGCCAGAGGCATGACAAAATGGACAAACGTAGAGATCAGAGGTTTATGGACTGTAAGATATTCGGGGTTTATGGGTGATGTCCACAAGGGTAGGAGGTAAAAAATGCCCCAACCAAGGATGACAAAGGTTTCTTTGCCAGAAAAGGAAGGTCGCAAAAGGTGACAACAGAAAGCTATGAAAATGTTGGAAACAAAGGTTTTAGTACAATTACCAAATGAATAAAGAATAAGCTGGGATAAGTGTGAAGATATAGAAATGGGTACTCTAGTGTAAGATGACTTGGTTGGTGAGGGTGCAAGTTGCTTGGAAAACAAGTGGGTTTCTGTATTAGGTAAATGAATGGAGGACAATTCGCAGATGGGAAAACTGATGGTGGATGAGATGGAGGGTTAATGATACTGCAGAGGTGCAGTCAAATGTGAACCATAATAAGATTATCTGGGTGTCTGTTTGGGAAAGATAGCAAAATGAGGAGAAGGAGCATGTGGCTGAATCTCGGGAATGTGAAGACTATTGGGACTCCCAGCCCTAGGGGATCAAAACAACATGAGTATCAAAATGCCAAAGGGGACTATAATTGGGACAACTCATGTAGGAGAGAGTGCTATCGGTTGACAGTATTGAAATGCAGCGGAGGTGTGAGTATTGTAGAGTCAGTTGGGGGAACCCTAGAGGCAAATGTCGGAGGGTGTGATTGGGAGATGTAATTGATATTCAGAGGGAATGATTACATGCCAGTGTCGATGATATACTTGAAGGGGCAACATTGATGCATGATGACCAAGTACCTTCACACATGAAAATCGAATACCCGACGTGAACAATATCTGAAGATAAAGAACATATAACAGTTATTCAATAATTTGTGAATATAAGCAGGTGTACCTGGGCAGGGTGTGAGAAAAATGCGTCCTCTAGGGCCGAGGATGGATGTTGACCTAGGGGATGTTACTGTTTAGGGGGTGGGATCTTGAGCCCATTGCTGAAGATGGATCAAAAAAAGGACGATTGGTGCTCCTGTAATTGATCTTGAAATTTTGGCAAAAGGAACTATATATAGTTGTAGGGCCCATAATGCCACCTCATTTGTACCTGCTATCTTAGTGATTTGACAAGAGGTTTTAGAGGATATTTGGAGATTCTAGGAGATTGAGCCAGCCGATCTTGGATCAGCGAGTGTCAGGTTAGTGGTCGTATCCTCCTACATAGTAATTAGGATTTCGTTTTTGGACAGGGCCGTATGGATGTTCGTACGGTGGGACTTTGTGAGGATGGGCTCCCCAGGGCGCGGGCCATTGAATGATTCGCACACATGAGTGCGTCATTGTAATTGGGACAACCATGCACTGGGGCAATCAAAGGGGGGGAACAGGTGCACATTGGATGCGTGCCTGTGTGAAGCACAACTGTGCATTTGTGTGTGACTGTGTTCCTGACAGTTGCGCATGTGTGCGCAACTGTGTAGCAGATAAGCATGCTTGAATGCGCATCTGTGTGTGTGAAAGGGGCACATGAATGCACCTTTGTATATTTGACATTTGCACATGAATGTGCAACTGTGGGATGAATAGGCACGCATATGTGTGCGCCTGTGGGGAAAACAACTGCGCACTTGAGGCAAAGATAAGGGGTGTTAAAAACTTATATTTTTTGGAGATTTTGGTGTTTTTATGGGTTGTGATGTCTGATCAATTACTATATATGTGGATGTAGGTGACCAGTTGACGATGCTAGTCCAATGGAGGGAGAGAGACTGGGCACACCTGAGAGAGGCGATGAGAGATGAGGATCCGAGTGTATGGGGACCTTTGGCAGCCTGTGGGCTGCTAAAGTTCTTCGACTATTCACTGGTGCATACACAGGAGTACCTGCTGTAGTTCCTGATCTCAATGTGGAGCCCTGATTTGCAGTGCTTCATTGTGCGAGGTGAGCAATTCACATTCTCTGCGACAGAGGATGTGTATTTTTTGACTGGGCTCCCTTTTCGGGGAATCCCATTACCTGCTAAGCTTGTGTTACCCGAGGATGGACAGTTGGCTGACCTGGCCTGAACGTATTGTTCTAGAGAGGAATTCATGTCAGGCTTGGTGGTGAGGATTGGGGTGATGGATGCCCTTGTGCATCTTTGCATGGAAACCATGATTGTGAGGGTTTATGGCTCGTTATCTACTCAGCGGATCAGTGATGGTTAGCTGAGGATCATGTAGAGGGCACTGAGTGGTGAGAATTTTTCCTGGGGTTTGATGCTACATGACAATATGGTGGGGAAACTCAATAGGTGTCGAGCTACTGACTCAGGGGAATTCTCCTTTGGGTCTATCTTGGTGGCTTGGTTTTTGGAGAGGGTGCCCATGTTGCACTCGAGAGTTTTGTTGGACACACCAAGTGCGCAAGAGCCGCAGTTGAGGTGGTGGGAGACGATATTGGTTTGGCATGGGGGTGGGGAGGGTGGCCATTAATTTACAGCCGAGATTGCACGAGTGTGGCGCCAGATGCCACAGATCATACTCTAGTTCCCATATAGTGGGGTGGATTTTCGGGAGGACCTAGAGATGGTGTTACCCCCTGGAGAGGTGTTCGACCGTAGAGGTATGTTGATGTATTTGATGGTTTGATTTTTAGATAGTATAGAATATGTTTTATGCATGGATGGATGCTAATGCTATCATTTGTTTGGTGTGTGTGAAGATGTGGGACCTCGCAGATGAGAGATAGAGTTGGTTAGAGTGCCAGCTCGTCAGGGGCCCGTGAGACCACTGCAGGGAGAGCCACGGGTAGGGGAGAGACGACGGTAGGATGAGGTTGGTGTGAGGCCAGTCATTGATGAGAAAGAAGGAAGGAGACGCCGATATGATGACCCCGGTGCAGGGCCTTCACATGCTCCTCTGGCAGGGGCTGACGAAGTGTTCGAGGATTTTCACCGTCGATTGGAGGCGGTACTACAAGGAGTGCCTGAGGGCATGTGGATGTGAATCTAGGATGAGGGAGTCTTGGAGCAGTGCATGGGCCTTCTGGTAGAGTTGCGGACCCTGATCCACAGAGTAGTTGTAGTGGGGGCGACTATGACTAGGCGGCTGCCCCTAGGACCTAAGGGACCCCTAGCTAGTGGGGCACCTCCTCCAAAGAGAGGACTAGGTGGTGGAGCTATAGAGGTGCCATGAGTGCATCTGTATATGTATTTTTGTATTTATATAGGCTTGGGAGCCCATTTTTTATAGGGTGATGTGACATCGATTTTGTACTTATAGGGGTGAGGTGGTTCACCTGCCTATGGATGTTGGACATGTTGTACTATTTTTTATAAACATTGATGGCATATTGATCGATATATATATATATATATATATGGAAATACATTTTGGATCTATATGATGTTCACATGTGATGATGATTTTTGATGTTTTTTATGATGTCTAATCTATGTGACAAACTCTTGATGGTTTATGTATGTGTAATGGTATCTTGATGTGATAAATGCCAATCTAACACTAGGTTAGCCATATTATCTGCTATTTGATTGAAATGTCATGGAATATGTGTAATGTGATTGAATCAAAATGTCGAGATAAAAGTCTAACTTGCAGGTATTTATGGAAGAGGCAAGGATTGCGGACACAGTACACATTGTTGAGTTGAAGGACAACGAGATGGGAATCTAGTAAGATGCTAAGGTGACGAATATGGCGGTGACTGCCCATGGCAAGGAGGCTAATGACAGATGTGTATTCTACTTGGTTGTTGGTTGCTGATCCCAAACATATGCCGCTGGAGTGGAGAAATCCATGTGAGGGGGTATAGAGGGCCCAAATGACCGAAGCGAGATTCTATGTCCATCGGCTAGCTCCATCGGCATAACCAATGTGGTAGGCCGATGGAGGAGGCATATGTCAATAACACAAATGGTAGATTAGACGTAAGGCATGGAGGGGAAGAAAGAAGACTAAAAACTCTACAAAATGTGTACAAAAAATAAAAAGCCTAGTGTAGAATGGCTATACTCAGGCGTAAAATTTCTTTAGTACAACCCATTGATGGGTTCTTTGAGAGGGTGGCCCTCGGGAGAGGCCAGGATGTATGTGCCTTTAGTGAGGCAATGTTGGATGATGTAAGGTCCATGCCATATTGACTCGAATTTTCCATGGCCGAGGGTATCGTGAGCTATATCGTAAGCAAGGATGAGGTCGCCTTCATTAAATGGCGAAGGTTGACATGGTGATCAAAGGTGGCCTTCGACCATTTTTTGGCTACCTCATTGTTCTGTAATGAAGACCAACAGTCTTCATCCAACAACTCTAAGTTCAACAAACACTGCTCCATTGGAGCAGTGTCAGGTAATATCTCAATAGCGGTGCGTAAGGTGGGAATTTTGCACTCGATGGGGAGAGTGGCCTCGACCCCATGGACTAGATGAAATGGTGTAAAACTAGTGGCAGTTTTAACTGCCATGCGGAAAACAACATATGATGCCAATTGGTCTTATGTTTGTTAACTGTATGCTACAACATGGTTTTGAGGACCTTGTTGACCGCCTCTACCTGTCCATTGGACTAAGGGTAGTATGGGGAGGAGAAATCATGGGAGAAGCCTAACCTAGAGGAGAGTTCAATGAAAATCTCATTCTCGAAGTGTTTCCTGTGATCAAAGACTAACTGTAGTGGGACTCCAAAGCGGGAGATGATGTGGTTAAAGAAAAAACGTGCTGCAATGTTAGCAGTGTTGTTGAAGGTAGGCATGAATTTGGCCCACTTGGTGAAGTAATCGACTGCCACAATGATGTATTTGTGTCCATTTCTAGATGGAGGGTTGCAAGTCATGAAATCTATGCCCCATTTGCAAAAGGGGCCGACAATAATGACTGGGTGTAGAAGAGAAGGTGGAGCTCGTGCTTTGTTGGCGTAAAGCTGGTATTTGTCACATCATTTCACCACATGGATGCAGTCATGAAACAATGTGGGCTAGAAGTAACTTGCTTGAATGATTTTCTGGGCAGTGGACATCCCTGAGAGGTGGCCACCACAAGCGCCATTGTGGCAATCATTCAAGACTCTATCGGCTTTTTCAATGGTCAAACATCGATGGAGTATGGTGTTGACCCCTTGTCAATATAAGATGTCACCGATAAGGAGGTAGCGAGGGGCGTGGTGGCGAATACGTCGACAATCGTCCTGGGGGAGGTAATTTCCAAACTTCTGTGTTCAGAGGTAGACAAGGAGATCGTTGTACCAGGAGTCATCCGAGGGGATGTATAAGAGATGTTTGTCAGGGAAGTCTATATTGATGGGTGAACAGGTAGTATCGGAGGGAAATGTCATAATGATTTCAGAGAGGATGAGGGATTTATTGCTCTTGGGTGTTGAAAATTCAAAGGTTGTACTCCTGTTGGAATCTGCTACGACTTTGGTAGTGTGAAGAAAAATGTAATGGTGCAGTTTCTAGATTGGAAGGACAAATGCAAGGGAGATTTTCTCTCTGTGATTGTATTTTAGGGGTGGCCCTGAAATATTTTTACTAATATAGTAAATTACATGCTCATGGTCATCATCCCCTAGTTGGACGAGAACTCCTGCTATTGAGACGGCTGAGGCTGATAAGTAGAGGATATAGTCATAGTCATAGTCGGGTGGACTAATCAAAGGGGCATTGGAGAGTGATGCTTTTAGATCATCAAAAGAAGTTTGGGCATGTACATCCCACCGGAATGGGATATCGTGGCGTAATAGGTGAAGGAAACCGTGTGCATGAGTGGCGTAATTGGGGACAAAGTGGCGTAAAAATTTATCTTTTCCTTGTAAGCTTTGCAACTGGCGTAAATTCTGAGGGGGGGGGGGAATTTTTGTGATGGATTGGACCTTGAGGGAGTCCACGGTGATGCCGCGTTGGGAAACGATGAACCCAAGGAAGCATCCAGCGGTGACGCAGAATACACACTTGAAGGAGTTCAAGCAAATATTGTACTGACAACACCTTTGAAAGATGATCTATAAATCATCGAGATGTTGAGTGTGTTTCTTGGATCGAGTGGTGAGGTCATCCAAGTATGCAAGGATGATATGAGCCAAATCATGAAAAATGTACGTCACGGCCCTTTGGAAAGTTGCGTCAGCGTTCTTAAGGACAAAAGGCATGACATGATATGCAAAAGTACCCCAGGGGGTAGTGAATGCGGTTTTGTATTGATCGGCGGGGTGAACTTGAATTTGGTTGTAGCTAGAGAAACCGTCCATGAAGGACGAAGCCTCATGGCCAGCACAATCATCGATAATTTGGTCGATAAAGAACATTGGAAAATTGTCTTTGGGACATGCGTGATTGAGATCGCGAAAGTCCGTGCAGACGCAGATAGTGCCTTGTTTTTTGTTGACAGGGATAGGGTTGGAGACCCATGACATATATGCGATGGGGTATATGAACCCAACAACGCATAATTTTTCAATCTTATCTTTGTTGCCCAGTCTTTAAATGGGTGTAGTGGACATTTCTTTTGTTGTACAGGTGTGATATCAGGCCATGTGTCTATACGATGTTCGACAATAGAGAGATTGAGGCCGAGCATCTCAATGTATGACCAGGAAAAAATGTCCTAGTATTCTTTGAAGAGGGCTTTGTAAGCTATAAGTTCTTCAGGATAGCATTCGACACCAATGGTGACTTCCTCTATGATTCCAGTTTTGATGGAAATATCGATTTTGATGGTGGGGGAAATGTTGTCCATGTTACCTTCTTCAAAAGTATCGGGGGCAGGGATAGGGTTATTGAACCAGTCTATATGCCCTTATGGGAGAAAATATTTGGTTTCGATTGCATATATGGAGTTTTGGTTAGGAGGCGTAAAGGCTTCCTGTGAAAGAAAAAGCACTCTGTGATGGAGTGGATTCCATGGGAAATCGAGGGTAGTTAATTCATCGATGATGTCTTCGTCGCAGTGAAACTATCGAGAATATTGGGGATCTAGGGAGTAATATTCGTGACTGTCACCATGTGGTTTTCTTCTGGTGGTGAAGAGGGAGAGGGGATGACATAAGGGGGTTGCAATGGTTCACTCATCATAAACCAAATATCAAGATACTGTGGGTTGAAAATGGTAGTCGGGCGTAAAATTTTCATGGGGAAATGAACTGGAGAATTGGGGGGATTTGGGGGAAAATCCTCATATAGGCTATCCATGAACTATTGAGGAGTAGGGAGCGCCTCAGAATGAGAAGAGATGGTATGAAAAACATAAGGGGATGGAATAGGGGTAATCACTGGTTCCTCTGGCAGTGGGGGGGTTGTAGGATTTTGAATGAGGGTCATTTGGTGATGCATGTATTCAATGATCATAGGACATCGGTATGTGAAATGATCGAGTGATTCACAGAGAGATCAAGGGAGTCTCATACGTTCATTGATTGAGGTCGTGACATAGTGGATGTCAGTGACATGGGTTTGTGATGACATGGAAGGGGAGGGTTCTTGTTGGAAGCTCTGGCATACTTCCGTTAGTGTTTGGCGGAATTGAGGTAGTGCAGGGCAATGGTGGGTGTAATGGCCATATTATGAACATATGGCACATGCAAATTTGGTTTGCAGCCCTTTTCTACCTATAGTAGGGGATGTGGTAGTATTAGGTGAACTAGATCAAGCGACGAGCAGTGTCGTTGCTCGAGCGAGTTGAATTAAATTGCGTAGCTTAGGGAGAGACAGACATTTATTGGTGGGGTGTCCATCTTTCTTGCATAGTGTGCAGGGAGTTTGAACTCGTGGGGGAAGTGGAGCGATGGGATCTTTCTTCCTCTCTCTGGCCCTAGTTGTCACGATGGTGCTAGTAAGTGGGGGTGAGTGTGTTGTGGTTGGAGTAAGTATTGGAATCTGCATCGAGATTCCTTCTATTTGGGGAGGGAGGGATCGTTGAGGGACCATCGCGGGTGGATGTAGATACCATACTATAATCACCAACACCATATTGGGAAGGGTAAGCATTGCGGCTACCTGGAAATCTTGTATGCCCGGTGGGGGGTAAAAGAAGGGGATTTGAGTAATGGCTTGGGGGACTGTCTCCCAAACCGGGATGTGGCCTTGGGGGAGGGTGAAATCAGGAATAGGTGGAGCTAGAGAGTTCTCAGGGAATTCCTGAGGAAGGAGCTTTGCGACTAGTGGGACGTCAGATATAAAAGAGGCCTATGTGGAAGGAAGGGTATCTCCAGTTTCAGTTCCATTGGATGAGACGACACATACTTGGGCTAAGGGATGTTGTAACACCCTGTTTCCCCCAGATTGTAAATATAACTGAACTGGCCAAGGACTATGGAAAAACTCATAAGTATGAAGATGTGCTGTAAATGGACCTGCAGGAAGAGGTCAATGACTGTAAATGATAGTTTGAATTAATTGTAGAACTGCTGAGAGGGGATGTGCGGAAAAGATACCACGATGGTGGTGGAGGGCACCTTGAAAAAGGGGTGTTAACTTCCAATGAGAATTTAATACCGTATTTGGACTCCACTGGCCTGGAGAACCAAAAGTGGCTCGCTGGCCCTGAAAATTTATGGCTCGCAGACTGGTAGGAGGATGTCTTGATGAGCGATGGGATGGTGAACCGCCCATCCGTAGGGACGTCAAGCCTGATCAATGCGAGGGAAATCGTGCCACACGCAACCTCGTGAGAGGATAAGGTGTATGGCTGAAATGATTGAAAGGGGGCAGACGCGAGGGGAACTCTGACAATTTTTACGCAGAGTGAGTGATCACAGAGAGGGAGGATTGCAACCTTCGCTCCTGGACACTGGCGAACAGAGAGACGCAGGTCTCAGGAAATCGTGGTCTCAGCTCGGGGGTGGCTAGTGGTAAATCCATTTGGAGTCGCTACGCCTACGGTTGGGTGGAAACGAGCACCCCTCTCAGCAG